>CM022952.1:26315673-26523615 GCA_012931725.1 Litsea cubeba | reverse complement strand
TGAAGTCGAGGGTGAAAGCCTGCTCTATGACCAGTCCCTCTGGCGATTGGAGAACTATGCCGGCGCCAGCTCTCTTGGAGGTGGACGACCCGTCGACAAAGATCTTCCATGCCGAGCCGGGTGGGAGCCTGTTCGACCTCATTTTCTATTGGCTCGTGCCCTGTGCCCCCCAGTGCCGTGCCGAGCTGGGTCGGAGCCGGGTTGGGGGAGACGAATCGACAATGAAGTCTGCCAGGATCTGGGCTTTGATCGCAGTTCGGGGACGGTACTGTATGTCATACTGCCCCAGTTCAACTGCCCACTTTGATATTCGCCCTGAAAAATCAGCTTTCTTGAACACTGAACGGAGTGGATGCTCCGTGATTACCACAATGTTGTGGGATTGGAAATAATGGGAGAGCTTGCGGGAGGCACTGACGAGAGCCAACGCAAGCTTCTCCAATAGAAGGTACCTGGTCTCGGCATCGAGCAGAGTCTTGCTCGTATAATAGATTGGCTTTTGATCCCTCGTCCCCCTGATGAGGACGGAGCTCACTGCGATCCGAGACCGCAAGGTACAAATACAGAATCTCCCCCAAGTTGGGGTGGAGAGTAAGGGTGGTGACATTAAATAGGTTTTGAGTGCGGCCAATGCCTGGGCACAGCGGGGGTCCACTGGAATTTCATCAGATTTTTCTTTAAAAGCTGAAAGAAAGGCCTGCACTTATCTGATGACCGGCTGATGAAGCGGTTGAGTGCTGCAGCCAGCCTGTTGAGCTTCTGAACTTCCTTCGTGGTAGAGGGGCTCTGGATGCTCTGGATCGCGGTGATCTGGTCCGGATTAGCCTCTATCCCTCTCCGCGTTACCAAGCTGCCGAGGAACTTGCCAGAGGCTACGCCGAAGGCGCACTTGGAAGCGTTTAGCTTAAGCTTGTACGCGCGAAGGATGTCGAAGACTTGGCCGAGATCAACCAGATGATCGCCGGAGTGCACTGATTTGACGACCATGTCGTCGATGTAAACCTCCACCGTCCGGCCGAGCTGAGCATGGAACATTTTTGTGACGAGGCGCTGATAGGTTGCCCCCGCGTTCTTTAGCCCGAAGGGCATCACCTTGTAGCAGTAAGTGCCGCGGGGGGTTATGAATGATGTTTTCTCCTCGTCTGGCTCGTAGAGCGGGATCTGGTGGTAGCCTCTGTAGGCGTCGAGGAAGCTCATTCGGTCGTGACCAGCGGTGGCGTCGATCAGTTGGTCAATCTTTGGGAGGGGGAAACTATCTTTAGGGCAGGCCTTGTTCAGGTCTGTGAAGTCCACGCACACCCTCCACTTTCCAGTTTTCTTCTTGACCACCACCGTGTTGGCCAGCCATACCGGGTACTGGACTTCCCGGATGGCTCCTGCCTTCAGCAGGTTGTCGATCTCTTCGACGACCGCATCTGTCTGCTGCAGCCCTGTCCTGCGGGCCCTCTGCACTACCGGCTTGTGGTCGGGGTCCACATTTAGCTTGTGGCATATGACCTCAGGGTCGACCCCAGGCATCTCGCTTGGGCTCCAAGCGAAGACGTCGACGTTCTGCATCAGGAACCGAGAGAGTTCGGCCCTTTCCTCGTCTGGCAGCTGGGTGCCAATCAGGAAGAACCTGTCTGGATCTGCGGGTTTACCTGACCTCGGCCAGGTCCTCGATGCTTTTCTTCTCAGGATCTCGGCCGATTTCGTCGAGGCCTTTCTCGAACTCGGCGAGGTTGACGCGCTCTGGCTCCTTTGCTGCCGGGACTGCGGCCAGCATGCACTGCCTGGCTTGCTGCTGATCCCCCTCCACTGTGACTACTTCCATCTTGCCCTCCTTGTTCTCATGGACGAACTTCAGCTTCTGGTGGAGGGAAGAAGGGACTGCTTCTAACTTGTGGAGCCACGTTCTGCCCAAAATGACGTTGTAGGGAGAAGGGGCATCCACGACCAGGAAGTCGGCCGACACGGAGGCTCCGCCAACTCGGGTCTCCAAGGTGATCCTGCCCTTGGGGTAGACTGGCGTGGCGGACAACCCTAGCAGGGGTGCACGGACCTCCGTGAGGTCTGCTTCGGAGAGTTCATCTTTTTGAAGCAGTCGTAGTAGAGGACCTCGGAGGAGCTGCCGGAGTCGACGAGGATCCTCTCACTGTGAAGGTCTCTCAGCTTCATGGTGAGGAGTAGAGGGTCGTTGTGAGGGAGCTGGATTCCCTCTAGGTCTCTGTCCGAGAACGAGATGGCGGGTCGGTCGCGGCGGGCTTTCTTGGATGCCGGGGCGAGCTCGCTTTCAATACTTCTTTCCCCGTGCGAAGCCCGCCTGGCTTCGGCACGGGCCCTGGGAGCTGTCCCGGGACGAGGAAGCGGGAACTGAGGACGCCAGATGGATCACGTTAATGAATCTTTCTCTGAATCCTCGCTGTCTGGAGCCTGGGCTGCGCTCTGGTGAATCCGGCCCTCGCTACCGCCGGCATCACCTGCCTTGACCGAATTCTGGAATGTGGCCTTCTTCGGCCAGCTTCTCCAGGTACCCGCTGCAAAGTCTTGCAGTCCTCGGTCTTGTGCCCGTTACCCCTATGGAAGGAGCAGTAGAGCTGGCTTCGGCCGCCGGAGGTGGGCTCATTCAGCATGGGCGGAGGGTACTTGAAGAACGGCTTGGACCTGATCTTGGGTCAGGATGCGGTAGATCGGCTCCTTGAAGACGACGTTGACGCTCTGACTGGCGCTGGAGGGACGTCTGGGCTTCCAGGTGCCCCCAGACCTGGACGACGAACGCTTCGCCGAACTGGAGACCCAGGCCTGCTTGGGCTCCCTGCTTCTGGGAGGGCCTCCGCCTCCCTGCCGAGGGCTGGCTACTCTTCTGCTCGGGCTCCGGATCCCGTCCTGATCCCTAGCTCGGATCTCGTCTTCCTCCTGGGCGATGAAGCGCTTCAAAACCCGGGACATCAACTCTGGCATGGATTCTGGGGAGTTCCCGGCCAAGTCCTTCCTCAAGGGTCGTTGCCGGGGATCAGGGCATGCTGGAGGCGTAGATTGCTATCTCTTCCCTCAGTGCCCTCGTCTGGCTGTAGACCCGCCCAGAATCGCTGGGCCCGAACTTGGCGAGAGTTTCGCCCTACTTCATTCTCAGGGCTAGGAGGTCCCCTTCCTTCTTGGGGACGACGGTGTTATGCTTGGAACTTCTTCAGGAAGGAGAGCTGGAGCTCCTTCCCACTGGAACCGACCGCTCTGGGAGAGAGCAGAACCACTTCAGGGGGAGGTCACCCAAACTGGAGGAGAAGATTTTGCAGTTTAGGTGACCCTCGTTCCCCCAGATGGACATCTTCTGGGAGAAGTGTCGGAGGTGAAGCGATGGGTCGGACAGTCCGTCGTAGGGGACGAACCTCGGGACGGAGAATTACTTTCCTGGCAGGGGGTGCGCTCGACTATGCTCTTTTGTGAAGGGTGGATCCCCCAGATCAGTGTGACCACAAGATCTGCTTCATGGTCCCAGGCACGTAGCCAGGTTGTGCTGGAGAGCAATCTGACGCGGTTGTCAAATCGCTCCTACTCATCGTCCTTCTCTGGAGTCTGAGCTCTGGGCTTTCGCTTGGAGTGGTTTGGGCTGCGATGGCTAATGAGCTTGGCCATCGCGGCTATGATGACTTTCGGCTGTTGCTCGAAGCCTTCGTTATGAATCTGGCTCCGGCTTATGGTCCAGATAATTTCTGAGGTCCTCGCGGGGTGGCTGGGCTGCCCTGCTGGGAGGCGTCCTTCTTCTTCCTTGAGGCTCAGAGACCTGCCTCAAGGGAGGCGGTTTTGCGCTGCCCTCAGCTGCTGTTGGAGCTGCTGGAGCTCTCGGACTAACCGCTCCTTCGTTCTGGAGAAGAGCGTCTTGGGCTGCGACGTCTCCTCCAGCGGCTGGAGGTTGATCGCGGCGCGTCTCCTCTACGGCAACAGCTTTATCTTTGCGGGGACGCTCGCGCCGGTGCTTGATCGCGTCGGGGTGGCACGGTTCATCCGCTGAGAGCGAGGCCTCGACTCCCTCTTGGAAGGGGATCTCGACAAAGAGTTGGGAGCCCAGGCGACCCTCGCCTGCGGATGTACCTTGGACCGTTCGGGACCGTCCCTGAGGAGGGACGTCCGTCGACGGTGCTAGCCGCTCGAGGACTCTCCGCCCTTCTTAGCTTTCGGTGGCATGGCTTCTGAGAGATTGAGGTTTAGAAGGTTGGGAAGGTTGGGATATTACTTTCCCACAGACGGCGCCAATTGTAGGTGCAGAAAATAATGACCCACAATAAGGGGGAGCCTTAGAGGACTTATCCGAGAAGATGAGACTGGGAATGACTAGGTACCGTCCGAAAGCCTGAAAAGAGAAGAGCAAGACGATCAAAGGACCCTGGCCTGGGCGGCGCAAGGCTCTCCGATGCCAAAGTCAGTGAATGAACTGGAAACAATGGAAGGATGAGGAAGAAAGAGAGACAGAGTAACGGCTCTGTGTATGAAATTATGCGTACCTTTGATGGTGGTTTGAGCCTCTATTTATAGAGTTTGGAACGTATCTTTGGGAGATATCGTGGTGTGGGATCCCGTGATTCGACTAGGAAGTCACGAATCAGCCCACATTGCATTAATTGCGGTCCAATCCAGCCCACTCTGCAGTAAATGCGCGTCGGATCAGCCCACGTCGCATTTAACGCGCGTCTTGTTGGCCCAGATCGTGTTGGAAGCGCCTTTGGCGGTAGGGGAATCGTGGGATCTGCCCTCGGGCCTTGCCTGATGTGGCCTCAGCCGCTGGATGTCGTGTCTGTCCCACTAGCTCGTGCCCTATCCCTCCACGTGCCTGGTGACGTGGGGGATGAGGGGCGTGAGTGGAGACTCTTTCTGGCTTCGGCTTCCATCCCGGCATCTTCAGCCGAGGTGGAGCTTTCTGCCGAGATGGCATCCGGGGTGGCCTAGCCGAGGTGGAGCTCCCCGCCGAGATGGCGCCCGGGTGGGCCAGTTCGGCGCTAAAGGCCCGGAGCTTGCCTGACTTCGGCCGGACCTCCTGTCCTGGTAGCCGGGGTGAGCTTGGTGCCATGTGGATGGCACGCGGATGGCACGTGAGAGTGCTTAGTCCCATCTGATGGCTGTGATTAGCGTAATCCTGTGGTTCTGGAAATCTCCCCACACATGAACCGAATTTTTGGCCCCATATTTTGACCGACCCCTTTAGATGATATCAAGGGGTCGGTCAAAATATCGGACCAAAAATTCGGTCCATGTAAACTTTCCCATTTCAATAATATCCCACTGAGATTGGATTAGATCCATAGCTTAGGGATATAGACGCTATAGTTCTTAAGGCGCATCGCATTAGATTAAATGGGTGGATTGATGTACCATCAAGTGGAACCCACAAGTGATTGGGTTGGATTTATATTGTGGTTGCAATAGATGCATTTATCATTGCAAGAAAATCAACAATAAAAAGTAGCATCGATTGGACCCAACAATGGGGCCCACCACTTTATGAGGCCATTTATAAAATGAGCCAGTGGGCCAATTCACTACGTCAAAACGGCTGATGAACGACGCCAACGGATTGGTTTTACCGACTGATGTGGGCCGTCAGTTGTTTTCGACGGATGATTAATATTACCGATGGCCCATCGCAGTCGTGTATGAAAAATAAACATTTAAGAGAAAACCGCGCATATTTGGCATTCTGGACACCGCGCGCGCCAAGGACCCTGCAATATATAGCTATTGATTTTTCCCCTTTCTCCCTCTCCCTCTCCCTCTCCCACCCCCACCCCCACCCCACCCTCACCCACACCCCCCTCGATTTTTCCCACTCGGTCTCTCTCCCTCTCTACCTCTCGATCGGCAGCAGCACTTTGCCTTCGCCGGAAGATTTCCTCTCCCGCAGAGGCACTTCGACTTCTGCCACGAAGGTATTATCTTCTTCTTTGGTTTTAATCCATTCATCTTCTATATATTCTCAAGATGTTATTCATTTATTGGTTGGTTCTGTTGATTTTGTTAATCGAAAAAAAGTGGGGTTTATAGATCTTTCCATCTTCTCGAGGTAAGAATCCGAAAAGAACCCATCTTTTCTCTTGTATGATGCTTTTCTTACTAGAAATTGGACGACCCATTTCATTATTCTTTGTAATCTGTTGGAATGAGAAGAAACCTTACCCTTTCTGATTGATTGGGTTTGGGTTGTGTATCAAACAAAAATTGGATTTGGGTTTTGTTTGGGTGCCCCCCTTTTTTCTTCTGATGGAGGAATCCACATGGGATTTTCCTTTCGGAATGGGATATGATCTTTTGTGTTTGTTTATGTGGTTGGATAGTTGGGAGATTGGAATTTGTCAATGGGTTTTGTTCTGGGATTATGGGTGTCAGCTCCTGTTGTGGATTTTCTGGATGGAACGGACATATTGATGGTACCATGGATGAACTTTCATGGGTCGAGAATAGCTTTTTTCATGTGAAACTGAGATTGGGTTATTTATAGAAAAATAAAAAACCCTTTTTGTGGGATGTTTATTATGTGGTGGTGATGATGATGGAATAGTAATTCAATCCACAGTACTTTGGTAATGAATGCCGCTGGATCGTAAATATGCTGAAATTTTTGTTTAGAATTGGGGCAATAGGTGTACAAACCGAAGCTTGTGTTCTGTTCTGTGGTGTGTGGGGGTGGAATGAACAATTCTACAGAAGTCCATGAATATTGATGTTGAGATGTGAGTTTGTTATGGAAACTGATCCATTTCATCTTTGAAGTTTTATCCTGTCCATTTGGAGTTGAGTTAACCATCCATGCATCTATAAGGAGATAACCATCCATTCTTGCATGTCTAATGCTCTGCTCATGATTACTGGGCCATGATCTACTTATGTAAGCTGCTTTGTGATGACTCAACTAGTTCTATCTTACCTTTTCTAACAAGTGGCCCCATTGATTGCCTTGTACTTTCAGGCACAAGCTTCTTCAGCTAATAAAAGGATAAAAATAAAAAAATGTAAATGTTGCTTAGAAAATCGCTTGTGTTTACTTCTTCCTAGTCTTTGAGGGCCCTCTGGAAGGAGAAATGATCAAACCCAATTGTTTGGTCTGCTGTCTACACTAACAGTTAGACTCATCTTGTGAGGCCCACTGTAGCCCCCTACATTCATGGTGAGTAGTTAAAATGGATTGATCTAATTTTTATGGAATCTGGTCTAAATGTCAGCTATGATTGGATGACCTTAACCATTGAACCAAATAAATACTCTCTGTTTTAACTACACTTAAATCTAGATAAAAAAAACCCTTTCTGTACCAACCATCCACCATGTTTAAAGGTAACTGAAGTGAGGTCCACAAAGTGATTTGGACTAGTATTGTAGCTCTATTGGTTGTTCTAATTAGTTATCTCCTGAAAGTGGCAGTCACATTGAGAGAGCACCACCAGCCCCATGAATTCTCATCAAGGACATGACACGGCCCATGTCCACTCCTTGGTGAGGTCTCACTGACCAAACCCAAATTCTTCATCTGCCATGATGGAAGTGCATAATAAGTGACAAAGAGTCTAAGTAAGATGCTGGCTACTTGTGGACGAGTGATGTGGCGTACCATTCAGGGTCAATAACTGATGCGCAAAGAAAATGACTGGCACTAGATGTGGTCGACAGGTAGGAATTCTTCCACCTAAGCTCATGAGATTGCAAAAATCTACTGGGAATGTAGTGTGCTTTGTTTTCATAAGATACAGTTTTCGCTTTTTTTTTTTTTTTTTGTCAGGAAGATATAGTATTTACTTAATGATGATAATGTAGGAAAGTTCATAAAGATACTGTTGATCATTGGATATAAGTGATGCTTACAAGACCCACCAATTTAATTTCTAGAATTATTCTAATCGACCCAAAGTTATTGTTGTTCTAATTATTCATATGTTTACTAGCACACCTACCTTCATGTGTTTGATGCTCTTGTGTTTTCTTTTTGTTACATGTTACATCGCATGATTCTTTTCGGTCTTTTTGTTACATGTTACATGTTACATGGATTTATCATGGATTTAAAATTATATCTACATGTAGCTATGTCACGTGGCCATCTCTTTTGCTTGAACATGAAGTTTCTCTTCAATTATACATCTAAGTTTGTAGTATTATTGTCTTCTCATTGTTGTGAACTATGATCTGCACCCGTAATATATACTCACCTTTTTGTGCATTTATGACACATGGGATTTACAAAATAATTCAGATTGCAGAGATTGAGGGCCCATTGTGGAATGGTTTGAACTTTCAATAAATGAGGAACTAAAGTTTTATACTTATTTCTTTATTTTTGAAGTTTTAATCTGATTTGCTTAGGCTATATGGTGATGGAGAGATGGATATGCTTAGATTTTGGCCTTTCATTGTTTATGTTAGCCATGTAAATGATTTGTCCCTTCGCATTTTATGTAATGTGGCATAAAAGTGGGCCACATAGAAGATGCAAATGGATGTAAAGTTGATCCATAAACGAATCTAGCTAATATATGTTAATCTAGGGAGGACTCAAAGAAATACAAAAGAAGATGATGAACCATTTATTCTTGTTGCTCAAGCAACTCAAGTCTTTTATTGTAAAGATCATAGTAGGCCTATAGAAGAATGGCATGTTGTATTGGAAGTTCCAAAAAGGTTGAATGGAGATGTGGATGCTTTTGAACATCCCTTGTTCTTTTCGGAAGAACGAATGAAAATGCCTTAACATCAGCATTACGAGATGTTATCATTGGTAATGAAGAAGTTTATCAATAACATTAATGTCGACCCATGTATGTATGGTATCATTTTTTTTTAATTGTTCAAATCTTTTCCATAAAATGGGTGATGTTGCTATTTTTTTCAATTTATAATTTCCTATGATATTTTCTCATGTTGATTCACATGTACTTATATATTCATTATCCACATGCCAACATTCTTATAATGATGTGAATTCTTATATTAAAGGTTTGTGTTTGCAGTTAACATGTCTTCAAATCGAGAAAGTGTGACATTTGGGATAAATGGGCAACCCATTAGTGATAACGCACCACAACTGTCCTCATTTATTGGTCGGACTGTGAAATCTATTGTGGCACCTACCTATGACACTTGGAAGTCCGTGTCGAGAAACCTAAAGGAGGAAGTCTGGAAACATGTCACCGTGAGTGTTTGTTCATTTTATGTATTTAATTCACATTGTAAATTCATTTTTGCAGGACAAGATTAAGAAAACAGTTATGGATGACCCCTCCAGTGCATACAACGATCTTGAGAACGATGCAGTTGCACAGGTATATATGCAGATTATGGATGAGTGCTTCTTGCCTATTTGCTTGCACCAAAATAGTGCCTTTGAAATCCTCATGGTTGAACTAAACAACTTGTCCTTGAATGCCACTTGGCTCTTTTCTATCAATAACTCCAATGTGCAGGTCGTGACACCCAGCTCATGTAAATTAGGTTGTTGACAGTTCTAAACAGAAGCATATCATATGAGTCTAATGCTTTAATTCTAATGCTCTAGCATTCTTCAGCATTGCTAGAGATGTTGATCTAGAGTTACATGAACCCATGTCCTCCTTTTGGTACTTTGGCTGTGATCTCCCAATTCTGTGAGCATGAGCAGTCAATGTTCTGTTTCAACAAAGTGCTTGGCTACCATCAGGTTAGCGCAGAATTTTCATTCAAGTTCGACTGGTAATTGGTGTTTCATCCTTTGCTTTCATCAAACAGCCAAGATATAAAGAGCAAACTTTGTCTTATGGGCTGGGACTGTTACCAACAATTCACAGGATCTCCTGTGATTATTTAACCATCAGTTTGGTAGTAGTATCTGATCTGGTCAGTTGTGAAGTCTCTTTTCCTTTGTTCCAAGTAAAATTGGTTGATCAAATGATAAAGCATTCGCCATATGACATGGTGGCGAATGACCCATTAAGTGAACAATTAATTATACAATTTGCATTGTTTTTAGAGGTGATTTTGGTGTCGTTATTGTTGATTTTATTTATTTGGTTATTTATGAATTGATTCTCTTTCTGGCCCATATGGATTTGAATTCTTAGATTAGAAAGATTAATTTCTTTGATAAGCTTCTTGTTTTGAGAGAAGTTGCCCACCGTACGTTGCGGTCAAGTTATTGCCTGATACTGAAGCATATTTATCTTGAGGTAGATAAATCAAGGACATTTGTATTTTAGCATCAGCTGAACTTGTGAAAAATTGGAGGCTAATTGTGTTGTTTTCTGTCACACTTGTTGGTTGAATGGCTGGCTAGGTTGTATGAGATGGTTACATGAGCACATGCATGATACAATCATCCATTAACTATAACACATAAGTGCAATTAATTTGTTAGACAACCAGTACATGCCTCTTATGTTTTTTTTTGTTTTTTTTGTTAAGACTCACATGTGTATTATATATGATATTGAAATTCCTAGGTTAGCTTGTTGTTTTTTCCTTATGTTAAGAATTATATGTGTCTTATGTATGTTATTGAAATTCCTAACTAGGTTATCTTGTTGGTCCACTCAATTTTTTTTTCCACAGGTTCTTGGTCATGATACTCGAGGACGTGTTAGGGGATTGGGTTTGGGTGTTTCAAAGACTTCCATGCAGCATACGCATCCATATAGGATAGCCTTACGAGAGGAGCAAGCATCGAGAACAACCATGCAGACCCAAATGGACAACGTCAAGGAAATGCTAGAAATGCGATTAGCGGAGGAAGCTAGGCAACGCAAGGAGGACATGGAACGTTTCTTTACTTCTTTTTCTCAGGGTGGGTCACTGGTTCAAACCCCTACCGATCATGGGAGTTCCTCTCAGGTATAATGCAGTTTTACATAAATAATACATTTCTCAACAGTTTTTATTGGAGTTATGGCCCTGTTTATGTTTACGGGGCTGATGTTGGGATGGGCGTGACATTTCAAATCAATAAGCAAATTAGGAGTTAACTTCAAACTAATAATAGAACAGCTCATATAGACTGTTGTATTGTAACGGTTGTGTGAGGAATTAAAATAGAACTACCTCTCAAAATAGGAGGGACTTTGTGAAGCCTTTTGCAGCAAGGAGATGTGGAATTAGAATAGGCACTGCTCTTGGAAAAAAATAAATGGGTGATGGAAGAAGGGAATAAACACCCAAAATTGCTGAAAGTTCCACACCACCAAACTTCATAGATGACATTAACCATCTCTTTAAGAGGCTGGAAAAAAAAAAGAAAAGGAAAAAGAGCAGTTGGTTATATTTTGCCTTGACAATTACTTTCCAACTGCATAATCAGTGATCCAAATGATCCCACTAGAGTGGTACACCCCATGGTCCCTTTTGGTTCATAATTTAAATGCATCAATGGAATGAACCACTTCAATGCAGCCACTTGATATCATAAAATAAATTTCCTTTTGTAAAATAAAGCAGAATGTAGGCAAAAGGATGTGAAGTATCTAACTAAATTCATGGCAAAATCAAGAAAGATAGAGAGATTTGTTTTGAGTTGCTTGAGTTGAGAATCAGGTTGTTTCACATATCACAGTTTTCAACATTTTCATTGTCCTCAATGAAGCCTTATTTATTTGGGATCACCTTTAGGAGATCTGCTCTGATTCTCTTCTTTATATATATGAATTATATCTATCTATTGCTTCACATTTTACCATATCACTTTCACAATTTATCTGTACAAGTTTACTTTAAGACTAACAGTCTATATCCGCATGCTTAAATCATTCCAAACGCGATAATGCATTTTTAATATCCTAGTGATTGTGTCACTTGTAGAGTTTTTATCAGGATTCTTGTGTTATTATTTTTATAAATATAGATCCATGTTTCAATATTGGAGATATCAAAAAGTTGAAGACAAGGTTACCAATTTGTCTCTGTTCTAGTATCAACATCTGCAAAATTTTGTGACCATCTTGTAATATGATTTTTCCAATATTAATTGAGAACCTCAACTAACAAGGTGCATGCTACAGCTCTCACTCTACTGGAGGCATGTCCCTTTATGGGCCTATATTTGAAATAATGTGTGAGATTGATAAAATATATGGTAACATCAATTGTTCCTAATTGTAGGTGAGAGATGATTTCTCAACACAGCCACATCCCATAACAATTGTGCAAACGGGTACAAGTTTGTGTAAATTGATGCACCTGACTAAGAGACCTGCATGTGTTGTTGCTTATGGCCGAGTGAAGGGAGACTCACCTGATGATTCGGGTTGCTATAAGATTATCTTAGATGAAACCATTGAAGGGAACGTCGACTTGGTAACTGGAGAAGGCAAGATGGAAGATCTTATAACAGGAGATGAGACCGAGTGGCCCAAATGGAAAACCATATTTTACTAGATGTGGATGAATGCATACCAGATGGATCTATTTGACTAATACTATAAATCTTGAATATTCTATATAGATGGATGTTTTGTTTTGACCATTAAATGTGGATGAATGTATATATTTTTTTTTACCATTGTATGGATATTTGAATGGCTATTGTAAATGGTTGTTTAATTTTTTACTATTAGATAGATGTTTGAATGGCTATTATAAATGGCTTTGTGAAGGTTTTTTACTATTGATGTTGTTGATAGGTGTAAATTTTTTAAATTATCATTTTTTTAAATTTTTTTACCTTAAAAAAAACGACTGCTAGGAACAGTCGTTTTACTAGTTTTTTTTATATCAGTTGATGATAATTTCCCCTTAAAAAACGACAGTGTGAAGCCGTCGATTTCTTGCCTTATAAAAATGACTATTTTAAACAGTCGTATTATATTCAAATTAACGACGGATTTAGAATGTCGATTTTATAAAACGACTATGTAATTTTCGACGGCCGGTTCGACGGGCTTGTTCGTCGTTTTTTAAGAAAAACGACCGTTTTTAACAGTCGGTATTTGACGATTTTGACGCAGTGATTGTTTTTCTCAAGCTTCAAGAAGTGTCAGGGGCTCAGTGGACCTGTCCTGTCCTGCCCTGCCCCTATTAGCCCCTATTAGGAGCGGTTTTTATAGTGGTTTTCTTCATTTAGGGAAGATTTGGATTTTGTTCCTATAGTCGCCTCGCCACATAAACTCACATCATTCAAATGGTGTTAGGCATCAACTTAATGCAAGTGGTTCCCGTGCATATAAATTTATATATTTAGAACTTTTTAACATTTCATTTCGATCCAACTCCAATCCAAATGGAATGGGTTTGGTATCATAGACAGATAGGTCAGATTTGGATGAGATAAACTCAAGATGAGGTAAGTACCACTGCACAGATTTGCCTATCAAACCAAAGCCCCATATCCTGGGAGACACACCTATGATCATCCAAGTAATGAATTGAACTGTGAGGTATTTGGGGCATAGCTGCATAGCTGCAGAAAATCCCAATTTTCCCATAATGAAAGTGTTCAAAACTGAGTATTAAATGCTTCTGGTCCCTCACATTGTCCTGATTGGATACAGTAAAGGTCGCATTGTGGACTTACTGCACTTGCCCTGTTAAATGCACCCTTCTCAGTGATGGATGGGCCACCAGAGGTCCAGAGTAGGAGAGGACAGGCCAATTTGATTATCATCTTAAATGACCCCAGGAGGTCAGACTATTGTAGTTGTAAATGACTTGTCGTGTACCCGACGTGGTTTCAGATATTTTAGAGAAACTCCATCGTGTTACACAGGAACTCCATCATGGCCTCCACTATCCATAATTGAAGGACTTCACTCCCTAGGGCCTTATTTGAAAATTCTCCTTATTTTTAAAGTTCCTTTTAGTCTTGGGAGAATGGCATTTTAGTGTTAGGGATGATGTTGACCATGATATATCATTATCTCAGGAGTATTAATGATACTGCCAGAGTCCCCTTTCACTCTCGAGATGCATGATCTCACAATAAAATTCTCCTATTCTTTTTCTTTTAACCTAAATCGCTCAAAATGAACACCCTCCAATTAAAAAGGAGTGAGGTCAAATTTTATTTGATAGGTAATTGAGCCCACTTTAATACTGAGAATATATAACATAAACGAATACGTGAATAAAATATTAAAAATATCACGACTTTTTATGCAATATACCTTAAAACTTATGGGGAGACAAAGTCCTGTCAAAATAAAATTTGACCACATCATATACAGCATGAGGACATTTCTTTAAAGCTTGTGAAGTTTGATCACTTGGTTATCACTCATGCTAGTGAGAACCTAAGCTTAGAGGTCCCGTACCCTATTCTACTGAGTTCACTGGTTTTAGTTGCCGACATTTTTACCAGCAAGTGCAGATGGATGTAGGTAAAAATCATAAATAGAGGTGGTTGTAATTATTAAAAGGTATGTGCCTATATGCAAATATCCATATATCTAGATATATCTTGATTTTCATTTCAGTATAACTCATTTCTATTGTTAGCAATGATGCAGACTCTTATATATCATTTTATAAGGAGAATAGGTGGCTAATTGATATCATCAAGGGAGCACAGGTGGTTGTATGTAGAAACTACAAACAGATGTAGTTTTAATAAGCTTGTTCATTTTTTCCAAACAATCTCCATTAATTGGAGAAAACCCTATTTTAGTTTTATTGATGATGTTTCCCATGACTGATTGTAGTGGTTGATATGTATGATATTGTCAGGAAAGTATAAGTGATATGTAAAAACAGTATACTGAATTAGTTGATATATTATATATATAAGGCAGGATGTTCTTCATAATTTCTCTTTAGTTGTTCTTGTGGACTTCTATTTGGTGATATTATTATGTTAATGCTAGGGATAATTTGACAGAGACACATCACTGCCTTCAGAATACCAGTGGCAGGTGATTGCATGTGAAAGCCTTAAATTACGGTGGTTATAAATATCTTCCAAGACTTAAATTACGGTGGTTATAAATATCTTATAGCTTCCAAGACAGTGAGTGACCACTAGTTCTAGAACTTCCATTTAGGAAGCGTACGCCTTTTTGGTTGTCGGGAGATTTTTGTGTGGACGATCTTAGTAAAAAAACGGGCACTTATTTTCAAGTGGAATTCTAAATTGTTTTGGGGCTGTCTAGCATTTGCGATGCTGAATTTTCATTTTATATGACAAAAGTGGCATTCGAAATGCTACGTACCTTTATAAACTCTCACGTTTTAAATAGAGAACTCGAAATTCTATTGAGACAGGTTTTGCATTGCTGCCAAGCATTTCCAACATAGGGAATTTCGAACAACCCTAAAAGGAGATGTATGAAAACTCTAGCCTATTATATTATATTAAGGTCTAGAACAAAAACTCTAATGTTTAGGGCTAATTTATAATTAGTGTGTTTAGTAATTATAAAAAAGGTTTTGATTTCTCATTATATTGTTTAGTAAACAAACAAATAAGAGCTCATTAGAGTGGTATGTCGCTATAATATCCTGAAAATCTTCTACCCACGGTGGGCTGACCTTTAGAGAAAGAACATGAGATCTACCTGTAGGAACGAGAATATATGCCCATAGTTATAAGTAGTGAAAAAAGGGTGCACCTTTTGTCATTGTGAATATGAGATTCACCTTTTTGGGTCTTTTGCATTTTTCACATGTAATAGGAAAATGAGTTTTACATATTAAAATATAATATATGTAAATATTACACATTTGAAACTTATTACCATGTTTGTCAAAATCATCACTTAACATGAGTAAATGACATCCAATGATTTTAGATGCATTTGAATTTTTTCAGAATTTTTATACAAATTTCGCAAATGCATGAAGATTTAAGATATGAAATTAAACGATACGTCCTCATAACTACTACTAATAAAAGAATATTGGAAGGCTTGGATGATGAATTGGGGACCCACAGAAGTGTAGAATATTAGATCTAAAAGTTGGAACTTTTGCACAAAATACCTTTTTCCCACTAAATGGCAAAAGTATAATAGAAAGAAGGGGGAGAGGGAGATTTAAGATTTAAGATGGGCCCCATAAAGGATTTAAAATTTAAGTAATTCTCACAAATTATTCAAACTTTATTTGAAGATTTAAGATATTCATCTTGTAATTCTTGGGGTTATCAGTTCAATAAAAAAAAATTGTGTGAGAGACTGTATTAGCACCTTTTTGGAGTTAGTAGGAAAATTAATTTCCACACATATTATAGGAAAATCTTGGGGTGTAAATTTGGTTTATTTACACCATTTTCCCACGCCTCATTCTCACATCACACGTGCAAATGAGCTTGCTCAAACAAACTTGAAGATGTATAACCGTTATCCTTTGGTATTACAATGTGCCAGCCTTTAGAATATATAGTTGTACATGAGGCCCACCGTAGAAACTAACTACAGCAAGAGATCCACCTTTAGGAATTAGTACATGGGGCTCACTTTTATAGGATTTGAAACATGGACCCACTTTTTTGTGATTGTGACCATGGGACCCCTTTAGGAATTACAACATTTAGGACCCATGTAGGAATTTTTATATATGGGAATCACCTTTAGTGATTACAATTAGAGGTTTAATTAACAAATGCTCTAATATTAAATAAGCTTTAAATCATAAAATGAGAGCTTATTCTTAGAGTTTCCAAATGCCCCCTTATGATTGTGAGGTGGTAAAATAGATTTACAATAAGCTGGCGGACTGTCGTTGTGAATGGTTGACTGACTTTAGTGTCCGACTAAAACCATAAAAGGAGGTGGTTGTATGTATGTGTGTTTGTGTGTGTGTGTGTGTGTGTATATATAGGGTGATATTCAGGTGAGAACTTGTTCTCACATATATATATATATATATAAGAGAAAAGTACCAGAAAAAATACTTTAGATGGACAGTAGACCAAAAAAGGTCACTTTAGGGGATCTCACTCCAAATCGACCTTCCTGCCTAAAAAACCTATGGTGAGGGATAGATGCACTTGAATATTTCCCCATATATATTATAAAAAAGATAAAAGTAACAGAAAAAATACTTTAGATGGACAGTAGACCAAAAAAGGTCACTTTAGGGGACCTCACACCAAATCGACCTTCCCGCCTAAAAAACCTTTTTTTTACCCATTTTTTCGAGGGTCGACATCGACCCTCCCTTAAACAGTTGAGGGTTGATATTGACTCTGCGCATGCAAACAAAATAGTCTCGCTCGTCTTCTTCATCTGCTCTTCCGAAAACCCAACTCAAAGGGGAAGATCCAAATGTAGTTCCACAACACACCAGACGCTCAAATCAATGAATTAATCTCTACGCCTTCAACCAAAATCTTGAGGGACGCTTGTTTTTATGAGTCGTGATGATTATTTTGAGGCTTCATTGAAATTCCCACAATCACATCCGAAAATCCCTTCATTGGAAATTTCACTTGCCTTGCGTAAGAGTTCCTAAAGATTTTTGTTGAAGGCATGGAGATTAGTTCATTGATCTGGTCATTTGGTGTAGTGCAGAACTGCGTCCGGTCTTCCACTTTGGGTTGGATTTGAGGAAGAGAGGAGGAAGAAGACGAGCAAAACTGTTTTGCTTGCCTGCGCCAGGTTGATATCAACCCTCCAGAAAATAGGTAAAAAAAAAAAAAAAAAATTTGGGCCAGAAGGCCGATTTCGTGTGAGGTCTCCTGAAATGACTTTTTTGGTCTACGGTCCATCTCAAGTATTTTTTTTATGGTAAATTCCTTTATAAAAAACAAGTAATTATATGTAAAATCTTCTCTATTTATTCCAAAGGATCTCCATTTCATATGTTATCATTGTCATGGGACCATGGTGTTCAATCCCATGCTTCTTTCTCAGCACAAGTTGCCATCTTCTATTTATGATAAGAGATCCAAAGTGGGCCCCTCTTTTTATTGTAGTTGAACACAATTACATTGAGTACGTATGCAATAAATGCGATATTCATACGGCAAATCATCAACATTGATATTATGGAGCACATCATTATCATTCTTTAGGCGAGAAATTAAATTGCAATCCTTGACCGTATATTTTGAGTTTGTGTTGCCTTGAATTATGTTGGAGAAATCCAATTTGATCTAGACTGTGGTAGATTAGATGGTGGATTCACAGCTATGAATATTTAGTTTTTTTTTTTAATTATTGTATGACCACTATTAGTTATGGAATACCTATTTTGTGACGAAAGTTGAGAAAATTCTTCAGACGTTCTCCATACCTGTACTCTTTTGCAATATCACAAGATTTTTTTTCGATATTGCAAAATCTTTTTCAATATCACATAAAATTGCTTTGAAATACAGAGAAAAAAAATATCCATTTGCTTTTTTCCTTTTTTTTTTCCTGATAATTTTATGCCATATCACACAATCAACTCAAATTTCACGATATCGCGACAAAGTACCAATACGGTGAACGTATGAAAAAGTTTCTCAACTTTCACAACATGACTAATGGTGGCCGTACACAAAAAGGTCCCAGATGTTTATTTATAATAGAATTTTACATAAATGGAATTCGTCAACATCCATACCTATGCGCAAGAGAGCTTGTACAAGGAGAAAGAACTCAGAAAATAATAAAATGGTCTTCTTGTCACCTTGTCCTTGGATCCATGCTGTCGGATTTTCTTCAATTGGTAACATTACTAGCAATAGTAAGCACTTGTCACTATTTTACAAGCTCCTTATGAAATCAACACCATGATCCCCAGTGTACAATTCTGATAAACTGCAAAGTATGTTTTCATCCTGTTATTTAAACCGATCCAATTGATATTACATATTATAGCAGAAGCTTTTCAATTCAAATTTGATTGGTATCTTTAAATTTTGAAAAATATTAACTTCATAAAAATTAAATAAAAACAAATGAAGGAACATTTGTATGAGCCCACTTAATGATTTGCATGTATTCAGAAGAAATTAAAATTAAAATTTGCAACTGATATGAACCAGTTTTCTTTTTTAGCAAAAAATGAAAATTTTTTTCAATCCACTTAAAGGGCCTCTAAACTTCAAATGGACTACTTAAATGTTTTCTTTTTTTTTCTTCTTTTTTTTTTTTTTAACATGGCCCGATCTTAGCAAGGTCCTAATTTACTAGTTATGATTTTGTGTCAAGCGGTTCATTTGTTGTTTAAGAAATTGAGATGAAGGAAATTCATATGATCATCAGAACCATGGTATATGTAACAGTGCATCAGTAACTTTAAAATAAAATCAGAACAACAGAGGGGCCATTACACTTTATTACAGTAGACAGGCTTTGCACATGAGTCCAGCCTGTTTTACATGCGCCACAGACACACACTCTCTTTCTCTCTCTCAATTGCTTATATAAGGAACAAAGCATAGCAGAACCACCTCATCTTACATAAGACTGTCTTGCACTTCCCAATTCAAATCAGCTATGGAGAAGCATGTTCTAGAGCTTCTTGCAAGAACCATTGGATACATGACGATCATCAGGGTCCTTGCTGCAATTTGCAGATGGGTCTGGGTCACATTCCTCAGACCCTCTAAGAACCTCAAAGAATATGGCTCATGGGCTCTAGTGACAGGCTCCACTGATGGCATTGGCAAGGCCCTTGCATTTGAACTAGCTTCAAAGGGCCTGCATTTGATTTTGGTGGGTAGGAATTCCACCAAACTCAAAGCCACTGCCAATGAAATACATGGCAGATATGGAAGTGGAGTGCAAGTGAGGAGTGTTGTCATTGACTTCTCACGTGATTCTTTGGAGGTTATAGGTAAGAGGATTGAAGAAGGGATAGAGGGATTGGACGTTGGGATCTTGATAAATAATGTGGGCACGTGTAACCTTTGGCCTAGATTCTTTCATGAGGCTGATTGTATGGTGGATGAAATCATAAAGGTGAATGTCGAGGGTACTTCTAGGGTTACAAAGGCTGTGCTCCCTAGCATGCTGATCAAGAAGAAAGGGGCCATTGTTAATATCGGATCCGGGTCTGCAGAAATCCTCCAATCGTTTCCATTATGCTCCGTTTACGCCGCTACCAAGGCGTAAGTTTTCATGAAGGATCACCATCTTCAAATTTTTTTTTCCACTATGGGAATGTTCAGATTATCCATGGAAGTATGGATTGTTTCCATTTTAGCTTTAACTAACTGTTATGAAACTTTCATAGAATAAAAAACTGTTATGAAACTATTACCTAATAGCAGATAAAACAGTCCAGCTCTTTCTTTTCAATACATTCAATTCTCTTTATATTCTACTTTGAAGTACCTCCGACTGACCTTTCCAATGAAGAACTTTGATGCTCTTTACCAACTGAACTATAATTATGAAAACTTAAACTGATCTTTTATTCAAGAAAGACTCTTCAAATATTTATGAACTCATAAAATGTGACGATGTTTTTCATTTTTTCTGTATATCATTAGAAGATTGTTTTAAATGTCTTTTTCTTTCTGGAATTAAAGAAATATTGCCTTGAGTCATGACTTATTTCTGAATTATAATTTTATCATTGACTAGGTACATTCAGCAGCTTTCAAGAAGTCTCTATGTCGAGTACAAGCAACATGGAATTGATGTCCAATGCCAGGTGCCACTATTTGCCTCCCCATCCAAACACAACAACATGCACCCACACAAAATGCATGCACATGTGCTCATACACACTGAGTTCATTTTTGAAGTGGATTTTTCTCCTACTGGAGTTTGTAAACCCCCTTGCATGAAACTTATACAAAAAAGAAAACGAAAAAGAAATTAAAAAAAAAAAAAAACCCTCCCCTGCATGAAACGTCACATTGTGCTTTCATCCAGCCCCACCCCCACAATCCAGCAGAATGCAGGAGAACGAACATGTTTCCATTTTTTGATTAAAAAATAAAACTCCTGAGCCAAAAGAAATGCAAATATTGGTTAGTAGAAACAATTTTAAGTGATCAATGTCAATTCACAAGAAAAAATATGATCAGTCAATATCAGTCAAAGAGAACATTTAAAACTGACTAAGTTTGATAAGATATGACCTTGGTTTCATTCAAATCACCATTACGGAATGCCTCTTATAGAGATCGATTTTAGCCATGGTCCCTCTTGGGGGTGAATTCTCCTGTAGCCTTAATCCTAATCCCAAGAGTTTGGAGGAGATCCAACTCCAGATGTGTTGGTTTAGAATCCCTAGTAGTTGAATAAAACAAGGAGACTGTCAAGAAATAAAAAAAAGGGTGTGTAAAACTTGGATCTAAAACATGTAAGTGAGCTATTGAGACATCAGGGGCGGAGCCAAGAAATTTTCCTTGGACGGGCCACTTTATAGAAAAAAAAAACTTGGGAGGGCCACATGGAAAAAATGAAAGTATTTTTCAAAATATATAAAGGCTTCTTTGAAAATTTTGGAGGGCTTAGGATATGAGACTAGTCTAAGATCCCAAGCAGCCACTTAAAAGTTGTGTGTCAAAACGCAATGAAGATAAAAGCACTAAAACTCAACAAAAAACACAACCATTTACATGGTTGGGCTATGTGCCTGTGTCCATGAGTAAGATGAGACTTTAACTATCTTGTCCAGATGGATTGAGTTTTCAGTATCTTTTCAAAAAGTAGAATTACAAAGCTTGGTGCGGTTTTCCTCACACCTCTCATGTACCGCTCCGAATTCAATATTAAAGTGTGGCAGTTCTCATCGGGTATGCCACCTCTTTCCTCATGTACGGGCTCACTTCACATTTGTGTGGGTTTTCTTTCCACTTGTGCAAGCTCCTTATAATTTCCTACATAAGTGGGTTGTCTTCCAGTGTATGTGTGGGCACTCTCTTGGATCCCAGCCTCATTGCTTAGGTAAAAATAATAATAATAATAATACTAAAACAAGAATCTCTATGGTGCTTAAAAATCACATAAATACCTATAATGCCCCAAAATTACATAATTAAATGTGTATATATATATATATATCCTCCAATGGGGAACAAGTGTACAGTACATCCCAGACAATCAATCTTCTTAGGATAAATGACATCTGACACAGACATATCTTCATTACATTTGAGAAAAACTTCATATTGTGTATTGCATCTCCACACCATCATCACCTTGGCCTTATCCTATTAATTTAGGATCAACTCAAATGTAATATATATACCTTTTTGTTTGTTTGGAGTCTTCAGGTTCCATTATTTGTGGCGACCAAGATGCTGCCAATGACATTATCATCCTTCTTAGCACCTACACCAGAAGTGTATAGCAAAGCATGCTTGAGGTGGATCGGGTATGAGCCAGTTTGTTTGCCTTATTGGCTCCATTCCTTTCAAGGGTCTCTTGTGCATGCAATGCCTAAAGGGTTCCGGGGTTGGGTAGCTCTTAAATTTTGCCTTCACCTGCGAAAGGTAGAGAACTCCACAGTCCTTGAACAGGTTATGAAGAGGGAAAATGAGCCACTATTTAATGTGTTAGAGTAAGGTCTACTAGTAGTTGTCTGGACCATCCTTCAGTGCGCAAGATTTTAGGCCCCTGGGGTCACCTTTGGGCCTACCTTCTGCCTTGATAGCTCAATGAGTAAGGATGCCCGGATTTATGCTTGATGTCATGTGTAGCGCGCGTGCGGCCTCACCTTTGGGCCTACTTTCTGCCTTGATAGCTCAATGAGTAAGGATGTCCGGATTTATGATTGATGTCATGTGATGACCCAACATCTTTGATCGAAATCGACCTCAAAGTTAGCATATAGATAGATCTGTACTCAATTGCCATCCTCCAAAGTTGGATGTACGGATATGTGTAATAATATGACTCCATGAAGTCATTGAATGTCATTTCATCTAATTAGTGACGTGCATTGATAAAGATGGCTTTTGTGTTACTCAAGGTTTTGTTTTGTTTTTTGTTTTTTTAAATGTGTGGACTCTCTTGATGGTCTATATTTTCTAGTGTACCCTTCAGTTCTTGGGTATTAATTTATTGATACGTACTTTAGGTATTGTCCTTTATTGACACATAATAGGTAGGGATGTGTTGGTCTCTTTCATGCCATATTTTGTTATTTTGTTCAATTTTCTTCATTAATTAATTAACTATTTATTTTGCTAGAGAAGGATCAGTAGGCATGACCCGGCCCATATAACTTGGGCCTGTCCGTGCCTGTTCATGAGGCTCGGCCCTAGACGGCCCAGGTCAGCAACTTGTATGGGCCGTGTCAGCTGTGGGCGGCCCCCGCCTTCCCCCACCCGCTCTCCAGGTCACGGACTTGTATGGGCCGTGAATCTAACTGAAATAAATAACACACATGAGTTATGACACATTTATTGGTAAAAGACATCAAATAGATTATATTTCTTTATAATTACAAAATTTTTATATATATAGGTTTGAGCTTTGAATGATTAAATTCAAGTTTTACAAGTAATGAGAAAATAACAAATTACAACTTCGAACACTATGTTACATTCTAAGAAAATATTAAATAAGAATTACAACTTTATGAAAAAATGAAAAAGAAGTACATTTAGGAAAAACATGTTACAACAAGAAAAACTTTGATAATCTCACAAAAAAGTATAAGTTGATAAATTTCGAACACTATGATATATGTAACGCCGAGAGTTCGTCTTCTATCTCATATTCATCCAGTAGGTGCTGTGTTCTATCCTTTGCCTGATACCAGTCCCGCAGGCACATTTAGGTCCCTACAGTTTCTTTTGACAGGATCTTCCTCCTAGTATCAATAAGGTGCTCACTTGCACTAAATGCTTGCTCTGAAGCAATTGTAGACACCGGAATTGTTAGTATATCACGGGCCATGGGGAGGAAACACTTGAAACTTAGTTTCACATGTTTTCCCTTTATGTGTTTGGGGAGGGCCCAAGAGACAGAGGGTGTTTCGGATCTACCCATTTCGATAGCATATTAAAAAGAAAGTGTTTCTAAAGAAGTTTTAATTTTAGACACATCATTTACATCAATTTGACTCATATTGTTATTTATTTCATTAATTAAAGTTTCTACACCAACTAATTTCAACCTAAGATCTAATATAGCAGCTATACAAAATGTAAAAGGAGAAATTTTCTAATATTACAAAAACTTTGCCTCCATTTTTTCACACATCACCTGAAAAAGTTGTAAGTCTCTATATTTTTTAAAAGCAATACTTATTTCATAAAAATAGGTCAATGCTTGAGTGATGTGGGTCAATATACCCCATAAAAAAAAAGGTTGCATTTGAAAAACTTTCAAAAAATCTCTTATTATCTCAAGAAGTTGCCAATTATCATCAGTTAAAAAGATATTTTCATGTGCTAAATAGAGTTGACAAAATTGATTGAGTGTCATTTTATAATTGTGGGCTTGTTTTAACATGTTATAAGTGAAATCCCACCTATGCTTTAGAACTTGTTGTATATATATATATATAGATATATTTTTGTCTTAGATTCAAAATTTTCACATTTCTCCTTCCACCATTGTTTTCATGTGGGAGATGAAAAATGTAAACAATGAATTTAATGGTTTCTAATGCATTCTTAATAATTTTTATCTTTTCTTCTACGTTAAGATTTATGATGTGGCATGAACATCTATTGTGAAAGATAGCTCCATTTAAATTAAGTTGAAGCACATATTTTACCAATTCTATTGCGATATTGTTGGACTTGCATTATCTAAATCATAGCAATTACTTTATTTTCAATATTATACTCTCTAGTTTTTCCAAGGTGTCTGGGGTGATTTTTAAGGCACCGGGATTACGCTAACCTCGGCAGTAAACTGCTGATTAAGCACGCCCATGTGCCGTCCAAACACACCTAGGCAATAGGGTCAGAGCCTTGGCCGAAACCAGATTGACCTCGGCTACCGACCCTGACCTCGGCTACGCATGCCGACCTCGGCTGTCCGCCGACCTCGGCCAAGGGAACCGGATCGCCAGTCAAGATATATATCATGGTCACCTCCCTGCTTCTACCACGTCATCGGATACATGGCTGAGTACAGGCACGTACCAATGAGATAAATGGGTCATCCCAGCCGTCCACAATCTTCACCAGATCGCTGATAAGGCGGCATCCAGCGACTGTAGCCAAATCAGGGCAGAGCCCGAGGACGGATCCGATGGGACCACAACCGCCAAAGACTTGAGACATGACCAGGCCTAACATGACACGTATTGAATGCAATATGGGCTGATCAGACTGGCATTAAATGCATTGTGGGCTATGATGGATCCTCATTTATTACTTTGTGGGCTAATGGGATCATTCCTATCAATTCTAGGGGCCCACTCAAAGATATCTAGGTAAAATCCTCTATAAATACGAGGACATTCCAAGACAAAGGTATGCATACACATCCCCTCTTGAGTCGTTACTCTGTCTCTCTTCTCCTTCGACCTTCGTTCTAACTTAGGCATCGGAGGGCCCTGCGCTGCCCACAGCCAGGGTCCTTTGACTGTTTGTTCCTCCCCTTTCAGACTCTACGGCAGCTAATCTTCACCATTTATTTGGATAAGTCCTACCGGACACCCTATAATCTTGTGCGTTATAATTTTTGCACTTACAATTGGCGCCATCTGTGGGAAAGTATTAACCCAATCTTCCCAAGTATCATGCCTCTGAAAGCTAAGAAAGGCGGAGAATCTTCGAGAGCAGTGGTCCAGCTACCGTCACCTCTGGGCCCGTCGCTGGACGCTCCTCCTCAGAGGCGATCCGGGGCAAGGTCTGGCGCAGCTGCAGTCGAAGAGCATCCTGACGCGCACCTCTTCGTCCAGATTCCATTCCCAGAGCGAGTCGAGGATTCATCCCCGGGTGAGGAAGTTATGCCTCCCCGGCGGGATGAACGGCGACAAGAGCATCAACAGAGGGACAAATCCATAGCAGTCAGCAAGTCCCACCATTCACATCACTTCACTAGCGGTGGCGATGTCGCGGCTCAAAACATCCTCATCCAAGAACAAGAAAGGTTAATCCGTTAGCTCCAGCAGCAGCTAAGAGCCCAGGGAGCGACCTCATTAGGACAACCTTCAGGGCGCCAGGGCGAGAGGAAGGCAACTCAGAGCAGAGTGATTGCCTCCTCCCACGAGGATCTGAGAACTTACCTATGAGAAAAGCGCAACCGAGCCCACGATGAAGGTTCGAGCAATGGTTGAAGCCATCACGACCGAGACAGTCGAGCTCACAGCCATCACAGTCGAGGCCACTCGAAGAGAAAGTTAGAGACCCTGTCACCAGAGAATGACGATAAGCAAGAATGGCTCGACAGGCGCATCAAGCTGGCGGTCCAGCGCAACTTAGAGATGGCCGAACTCACCCGAAATCAGCAGGATGTTTGTGGCCCTACCGATCTTGGCGTTTCCTCATTCACTCGAGAGATCAAAGACTCCTCCCTGCCCAAGAAGTTCTCCGTTCCGAGATTTGTACTCTACGACAAGGTACTGGACCCCGCCGCTCACCTCCGGCATGCACTTCTCCCAGAGGATGTCTATTTGGGGAGACGAGGGGCACCTGAATTATAAAATCTTTTCTTCCAGTTTGGGTGACCTCCCTCTGAAATGGTTCTTCACTCTCCTGGAGAAATCTGTCTCGAGCTGGAGGCAGCTTCAGCTCTCCTTCCTGAAGAAACTTCAAGCTTACAGTGTCTTTCCTAAGACCGATGCTGATATATTGGCCCTGAAGATGAAGCAGAGCAAGAATATCACCCAGTTCGCTAAGCAATTCTGGACAGTGTACAGTCGATCGAGGGTTCTAAAGACGAAGTGGCAATCTTTGCCTTCCAGAATGCCCTGTTACCAGGTAACGAGCTCAGGAAGGACTTGGCCAGAGATCCTGTGGCCTCCGTGCCGGGGTTGATGTCCCGGGTGAAACGATACATTGCCCGGGGAGAAGATGATATTCAGGCTCGAGAAAGCCACAGCGTAGGGCACAAGGACAAAGGCGATCAGCCTTGCAAGGACAAGAAGCCATTTAGGAGAGAGGAGCCGAACCAAGCCTGGGTTTCGGCCACCTCAACAAAAACCCCGACCTCCAAACCCGGGGGTGGCAGGAAGCCCAGACCTCCCTCCGACTCCTACCAAGCTGTGAACACCATCTTCAAGGAGCCAATCCATCAGATCATGAATAAAATCAAGACGCATCCATTGTTGACACGAAAAATGTCACTTTGCCTCTTCAAAATTCAAAGAGCTACATGAAGTCGCAACCTGCCATAAATAGGCAATGCTACTTCCAAAAAATCAAATCTTGTCAGAATCAAGCAAAAACCGCAAGATCCTTCAAGACAGCCAAAAGAGGAGTACACGAGAAGTTTCGGGTCATTTCAAAATCATTTGGCCTAACTTCGCTTCTCCGGCAGCTGAAAAGGAGCTCCAGACGGTGAAAGCGTCGGAGACACCAAATCTTCGATCCGAGCCGATGGATGGTCTCAAAATACATCCAAAAGGCTCCACATCAAGTTCCGAGTCAAACCGACAACGTTTGACCCTACATCAACCCTCGAACAGCTAAATCAAGCCTCTCTGCGGCGAGAACCACCGAGGCCATCACTCATCAGATAGAGCACATGGATGGCTTCAAAATGCTTACAAAGAGCTACACGTCAAATTTCAGGTCATTTCGACAACATTTGACCAGACTTTGACGCTCGGAAGCCAAATCAGGCCTCTCGGCGGCGAAGCTCCCCGGGACCATGGTTTCCAAGACAGAGCCTATGGATCATCTTAAAATGACTCCAATAGGTTCTCTGTCAAATTTCAAGTCAATCGGACATCGGTTGACCGCACATCAAGTCGCGACGTTTTCATCGCGAGAAAAACAAGTCTACTAGAGATAGGACCCCAAACGGCTTCAAAACTCAAACAAAAGCCTATGGCTGGTCTTATTTAATGCTCAGGAGGCTTCACCTCAAATTTCACGTCATTCCGACACCGTTTGACCCAATTTCAGCTTCTGACGAAAAATCGGCAGCTCTGCGCGACAAAGTCTTCGGCTTTCTCGGAAAATCAGAAACTTTGCAAACGAAAATGCAAGGATTCTAATCAGGTTTTCTACAGGGAAATCAGGCCAATAAATGATCAAAAATTTCAAGGAAAAATACAGAAGAAAAAAGAATAAAAAAACAGCAAAAACGGACACAAAACGGGACAAAAGGGGGGGAAAACCCCCAAGGGTCACCGGCGACCCTGGGGCCCGGGATCGCCGGGAGAGCCCCGGAAACCCCGTTTTTCGCCATTTTTTTGCGATTCGAAGCGTCCGACCTCTGGTATTTTCCAAAATTCATACTTTTGAGACACCAAATCCTCTGACATCCGTCAAAAACACGGGTCAATCATCAAGAGTATTGAAATCAACATTGATCGCCAACCGGTCAACCAAAAAAGTGTGCTTTCTAGCCGACCGATCGAGAAATCGACAGGACAGAAGGCACCGACCCGCTATTGGCAACCAATACCTGAAATTACATGGTCATCTGATGCCGATCTACATGAAGATCCATCATTGATCATCGCCAGAAGAATCCCAAAAGACGCGGCACGGTCCGCGACTCTTCAACTGCTCAGCGACCACTTAATGCGATTAATTGACTAGCTTTATTACAGTCATTAATCCATTTCTTTGGACGGCCCAATCAGAAGCAAGCATCCGGGAGTTACAAGTCCAGAGATTCATGGCATTTAACCCATGAAACTCCTCCTATCATGGCGATTAAAGGCGATTAAATGCCCTCAATCTCCTCCGGCCAATCAGAAGCCAAGAAAAAGGAGTTACAAAATAAAGGATTCAATCTTGTAACTCCTCCCTTTATGTAGCTTTATGACAATTAAGGCTCATAAATCTTCCTAAATGGCTACCTAAAAGCCTATAAATAGGAGAGCATTCCAAAGAATTCCATAACCGAAAAATCACAGAGATCGGAAAAAGAAGACAGATCCCAGATCAGAAAAAAAAGCACAGAAATCCAGAGAAAGAAAGAGAGAAAACTCTGCGGAAGTTCTACACCGACCACCGCTACAAGGTGACAAAAGTCCTTTGGGGGATACCCCCCCAAGATCTTTGCCTTCTCCTTCTGCCTCCAATGGCTTAGATGTGGCTTTTCAGCCCGTCTACTTGGTTTTTTATTGGACATAGGACCTCCTTTTGGTCTTTGTCCTCTAAAAACCTGAGGTTATAGCCAAGCCAAGCGTATCAATAGCATCCTCTGTTCTCATCTGAATGGATGATGGCGAAGTCCACATATGGCTTGCGACCGTCAATTTGAACGGGTCCCCTATAATCTCCTGAGAAGTTAGATCCTCATTTTCTTGCTTTTCATTGTAGTTTGTATTTTTTTTAAAGAGACAAAAATCACAACTCTTGTCTTTCATTATTGATAAGAATTGTAAATTGGCTATAAACGCCAAAATCGGCTATAAACGCCAAAACCAGCTATAAATGCCAACAAAATCGCCTTTAAAGGGAAATCAAGAAAATGTCTCTTTTCTTAAATATATGTGCAATGGAAAACTTGAAAGAAGTTGATTTCTTTTTTACTTACGAAGGTTGATCTCCGGATCACCACTTGCAATTCCAAGTAAAATAGAAAATCTGGCACACCCACACAAAAGAAATGTTGATTCACGCCTTTGTCCCCCGGTTACGAAAGGGTCGGATCCAACGGACTCCCACATCCGCCGACCTCGGTAGAGCCGAGCAGAAGCGCTGTCCATCAAGCTGGCACACCCGGTGGGACTCGTTCATATCTATTGCTCTATGCTTATACTTCATTTCTTGATTCCTTGGCTACTTTCTAATTGGTGGCCTATGTTGGATTCCACATCTAAAAAAAATGAGATGAGATTTTTTGGAAATTTCTAATTCTTTGAATTTATTTCCACTCTTTCTCTTTTAAAAAAAATCAGATTTTTTATTTTGGATTCAAAATTGAGAAACCTTGATCCTTTCCTATCGTTCATCGTGCTTGCAGAAATGTTGAGCCTGTTCAACTAAGGTTTTGGGCCATCGTTTCTCTTCGATGAGTTCATTAAAGATCTAAAATATATATATATATATAAACAAAAAAAAAGACATAGAACACTAAGGTTAAACCAACTGCGTTTTTTTATCATGGTTGATTCAAGAAAAGCCTTGTCCAGAGTGTGGAGACAGCTTGACTGTTCTAGGCAAGGGTCCTCCAAACGGGTTCATTAAGTAATCCTACCCTTACCTGGGGGCAATTCTATAAACCGAGATTTCATAAGACCGGGTTAGGAGGCCTATGTGTACTCTATCGTCTTTTAAATAAAATTTTTTCAAAATAAAATTTTTAAAAATAAAAATTTTAAAATAAAAAATAAAAAATAAAATTTTCAAAAAAAAATTCTTAAAAAAATAATAAATAAATAAATAAATAAAATAAAAAAAAGATTTTCAAAAAAAAAATATTCAAAAAAAAAATCTTCACAAAAAAAAGCTTCCGTCATTTTGGGTTTAGATTGGAGAAATCTTGGTCTTCTCCTTTCTGAGCACTGGCGCTCGCGGAAATCGCTGAGCCCGTGTTCAGATTGGAGTGCCTTTTGCTCTCTTTGATGAACCCGATATTGGCCTTTCAAAAAAAAAAAAAAACTCGTCATTTTTGGATTCAGATCCGAGAAATTATGGTTCATTCTGAATACTGGCGCTCGCGGAAATCGCTGAGACCGTATTTGGATCGGAATACCATCTGCTCTCTTTGATGAATCTAATCTTGACCTTTCAAAACAGAGAATCTCATCTCATGGATGCGGTCTCAAAACATTTGTGTCTAGCGGTACTAGTATGCCCTTTCAGGGTCTACTGTATTCGCGACCGGCACATTTGTAACTCCAACTTTATATTCTTCTTACCTCGAGCAAGCTCTACTTCTCGATAAGTCGAATTTAAGTTCACAATTGCTTCTAGCAGTCAATGGGACGCTCATTCTGGGCTTACCATACCTGTGATCAGAACAATTGTACCCTCTATGGCGTTTTGCCTTCTTCATATTGCTTGGGTCATCTCCCTCGAGCAATTTGAAAAGACAAAATCATAGAACTTCTCATTTATGATCATTATATTCTTGTGATTACTAATGGATGTGGTCTTGTTTCAGAAATTTTTCGAAAAAACTAACAATGGCAGCATCGCTTACCATTACTTTCGATGAGAGCAAGCACCAACTCATGCTTCAACAGAAGCAAACCACGCGCACCTACAAGCGCCCCATCAGCTGCCGAAGCGTTAACTCCCTCGGCAACTCTCTGAACTCCGGGTCGACCTCGACTTCCCGGACTATCGTCTTTGGGACGCTGGGACCATTCCCACTTCCCGAGGAACAAACTGCTCCTTCCAAGAAGCAGAAACTCGCCTCTCAACGTGTCACTACCGTGACACCAAAGGCGAGCACCAGAAGGCCCGAAGCCCGCGGCAGCCCCACGAAGCCCCAACCCTCAAACGACCAGGTCTATCCCAAGACTTGGTCCCCAAGACCTTCACCAAAACAAAGAAGGTCCCAAACATCCACTAAGCCAGCATTCCTGGCCCCACTCAAGGAGAACCAGTTCTACCCTCTTGCTTACATGAAAGAGGAGAGACCCATCTCCAATCTGACTCTCAAGTCAATCCAGCATGAGCCGGCTTGTTCCTATAAGCCCAAAATCAAGTCATGCGTCACAAGGCCTCTGCAAGCACCTGTTAAGGCCTACAAACCCGCAGTTCGACCCTTCATCTCTACAGGGGCCGAACTCCAAAAATTCAAAGCTTCGCTGCAACAGGCGAAGGACAGGGTTCGCATCCTGTCCTTACCCAGCTACAAAGGAGACAGGCTCGGCTGTTGCGCCCGAGGGAGCACATCCTTCATCGTCAAAGCCTAGCCAGAGCTGACCGAAGCTCAAGTTGCTCGTCGTATACGCCGCCGCGCGTCGTATCGGCAAAAGAGACTAAAGAAGCAAAGGACCCAGCCTCCTACACTTCAAGTCTCTCCCAAATGGGTCGAAAAAGATAGACCCAACCAAGTTGCTGCCGTCCATATGGTTGGAAAAACAAGAAGGCGCCAAAAGGTCCGCAACAAAAATCCATGTCCGACGTCCGATGACCTGCAGCATCTCCAGGACAAGAAGACATTCAGAAGAATCCCCTGCTCCTTCAAGCAAAGGACGGCAGAGTGATCCTTCCTCAAGCTCTTCTTCAAAAAGAATGAGCCCCAACTCAGTCACCAGGACAGTTTCTTCGTTCGAATCCCGAAGGATGAACGTCCTGGCTACAAATTCTGAGCCACCACCCCACAATCCACCTCAAGATGATGCGATCACCCGTATCCAGCAGTTGGAACAAGGCCAACAGAGGATTGAAACTCTAATGGAAAACCTTCTCCTCGCCTTCCAAAATCAGGCGAACAATGAAACTCCTCCGAATCATCAAGACGATGAGGTAAATGGAGAAGAAAATGAGTCACGCATCCTTACCAAAAAGGACGTAGACAGTATCCTCACCAAAGCAAAAGAAGAGGATATACTCAAGGAGCATGGGATCAAGCCACCATATCCATTATGGATGGACTCGGTCCCGTTCCCCACAAAATTCAAGCATCCTACTCTCCAAACATATACGGGGAAAGGATCAGCCATTCAGCACGTCATCCACTTCAAGATCCTGACGGGAGCTATCGTGGATCAAGATGCACTCAAGATCCGCCTCTTCGCAAGTACCCTAAAAGGTACGGCCTTCGATTGGTACTCCACTCTGCCGGAGGACTCCATCCAAAACTGGGCCATGCTAGAAACACGCTTCCTGACTCACTTCAAAGGTGAGGATCATCCCGCTACTATGGCTCAGCTTTGCAGCCTAAAACAGGGGGAGAATGAGTCAACATATGACTTCATTCATAAGTGGAAATCAATGGCATACAAATACTCTGATGTATTGCCACAAGCGTCGCTAGTCGACATCTGCCGAAACAACATGGGAGCTAGAATCCGCTCCATGATCATCGGCAACAAATCAAAAAACCTGGGAGAACTCCTAGAAGCTTCCATGGAAGCTGAAACGGTGATTAAAGACCTCAACAGTCAGAAATCATCAAGAAAAGAGCCAACCACCATTGCAACCTCTAAATCAAAGAAGAAAGAGGTCCTCAATGTGTAGACCAAGTCAGCCCCTCAGCCACCAAAGAAAGCTGAAAACAAAGCTGCTGGTAAGAGACCTGAACTCTCAGATGCCTTCAAAGAACGAGTAGAGAAGAAATACCCATTTGATGAAGATGTTGATGAAATCTTCAAGGCTCTTGTGGCAAACGGCAAGCTCACCTTGCCTGAACCAAAAAGACCGGGTGATGTTGGCAAAACCAACGATCGTCGGTACTGTCCATACCATCAGATGATCTCGCATCCTCTCAATCAATGCTTCGCTGTGAGAGAGAAAATAAACGAGATGTGGAAAAACGGAGTCATCACCTTTGACAAAAACTATGGGTCTGCCTCCGTCAACATGGTGACATGTGGACAAACATCAAAATCACCGAAGAAGAAGATCACTACTTCCTTCAAGGTGATAAACTCAATCCAAGCGTCCGAGTAACTGGTTCCTTACCAGACACCAGACGGACAACCCATATGGGTACATCCCGATCTCCTGGAAGATAAAAATTGGCAGGTCGTAAAAAATAAGCCTACAGCTCAACAACGAAGGCAGGCTAGGAAATATCTCCTCAAGCTCAAGCGGCAAGAGAAGACCCAGCAAAAACAAGAAGTCAAAGAAAAGTCAGAGGCTTCCTCTACCGCTTCACTGGAGGCAACAAAAACATCCCTTCCAGAGACTTCAAAGGGGGTAAGAAAATTCACTCTTAGTGATTTCATGCCACCTCAATTCAAAGAAGCCACGCAGAAGGTATCATACTCTTGCAATTCGGTAATTGAATTCTCTATTGATGGATATGAGTCCAGCGACACCGATGATGGATTCGAATCCAACTACACAGACGAGTGGGAGGAGTCCCTTGAAATAAGGAGAAAATCTCTCCGATGAAGAATGGGTTCCTGAGAATCATCTTATGCCAGTAATCTGGTATAACCCCCTACAGCCACAAGGATCCTGGTTTGATGATGAAGAAGACCAAGAGGTTGTACAAGAAAATGCTGTTGAACCAGCACCCCTCATTGCTCCAGTGGAAATCAACAATGTTGAGCCACAAAGAGTTGATGAAGAAGAAGATTTGGCTCCCATGCCTCATCTTAAAGAATATGCAAGGATCTTGCAGCGTCTCACTCTAGAACAAGAGCAAGACCGCGTCAACGAGCCTCCTCGCAATCCAGAGCCTGAAGTCCCTGAAGACCATCAGGTACATCCTCCCTTAACTCCTGAAAATGGAGAAAAGTGCTGGATAGACGATCCTCTTACAACCAAGGATGAGTCTGACTCCGATCAGGCAACGTCTCCTGTCAGAGCTTCCTGTAATGTGATAATTCGGGATTATAACTCTTCTAAAGTATCATCTGATGAGAGCACTTACACTCCATCGACGCCTAGCAATGTATCTTCTGGAGCCACCTCATCTCACGTGACTTTCACTGAGATGACACCCTCTCAGGTTTCTTCTCCTGAGACTGTGACTTCAAAGTTCGCACCCTTCCTGACTAAAGAATTCCCAGCTATTGATGCTTGGGACGATGAATTGGTCAACGAAGAAGAAAGGCTGCTGGATGCTGTTCAGGACTTGTTCCCGAAAAATGCTCCGTGCAACACAATCACTGAGGATGGCAACTCTGCTGCTGATACATCCTCAGCAAATGAAAAACGACAGCCTCTTGATCCTGAAGACAATCTTCCAAACAAAGACCCTTCTCAAGAAGCTCTCGAAGTTGGTAGAGGCACCTGCTCTGGCCCGGACTACCACAAAAATTACAACCAATATTCCTTTACATATGTAAATCCTTCGGGAAAAGATGTTGTAAGCGCCCCTAGTGGCAACAATGATGAACATGCAGGCCCTAAGGAGGCTTTCAAGTATGACTTGATTGAACACTTCAAGCACATACATGCACGTCTGCACATCCTGGATTTATTGCGAATGTCTCCGCACACTCGGGATAATCTCATTTCAAAATTACAAAAGCTGAATGAGGATGTCGACAAACATGCCCCGCAAGTCCTCCAAATTGAAATGGATTACCGGGTCAAAAACTCAGAAGCTTCCTCAAAGGGAGAAAAGAAGAAAACTGAGGGATCATGCATTGAATGCCTCTCGGTTAAAAAAGCAGCCAGTGCAACCATCGCCTTCACAAAGGACGACCTCCTACTTGGCGAAACAAGGCACAACCGACCCCTGTACTTCACAGGGTACATTAAGGAAATGCCTATGCACAGAGTTCAGATCGACCCAGGTTCTGCACTCAACCTCATCTCCACATCGGCTCTCGAAGAGTTGGGCATCCCACCCAGCAAACTGAGCCACACATCTGTATCTATCTTTGGATACGATGGGAGTACTCAAAGGCCTATCGGCAAAATCTGGTTCAAGTTGCAGATCGGTGATCTTATTTCTGAGGTCACTGTGTATGCAATAAAAACCCCTTCATGCTACAGCATCCTTCTCGGACGCCCTTGGATCCACGAGAATGGTGTTGTCCCTTAAACTCTACATCAATGCATCAAGTTTGTTGGCAACGACGGCATGATACATCGAGTCTTTGCGGACAGAAAACCCTTCAAAGGTAAAGAAGTCCACTTTGCAGACTCACAAATGTATGAAGGTGAAAAAGAAGAAGAGGAGAAGCAAATAGCACCCTTTGCCGAAAATCACCCGAAAGATAAAGGCAAGGCTCCTCAACAATCACCGGAAGAAAACAAACTATCTGGTAAATCCGAAGAGAGCATTCAAACTCCCTTCATCATCTCCCTCAAACCTTCAAAGCCTTTGGTCATCACAACTAAAGTGAAGAAGGCAAAGCAAAAGCCTGGGGGCAAATTTGTTGTCTCTTTCGTATCTATCAAGCAAGACACGGATTCGGATTCAGAGCCAGAAGACGACACATCGTCAAGCCAAGCTGACACTCAGCAAGTTCAGCCTGCTCTTTGTCACGCCCCCAAAATGGAAACCGGGGTTACGTGAGATTATGGCTAATTTAAAACTTTTTCCAACATAAGTCAAATATAACTTAGCCCCAATCATGTCCCAATTGGATCAAAGACCGCTGTGAGGTATAAACATTTCCTTAATTACAAACAATCAATAGCGGAAGCTTTATAATTACAATTGGTATCTTAAGATGCATAGTTTAGAACAATACTGAATACTATTATTAAAGTTCAGAGTTTAAACACTTAACCAAAAGTATTATTTAAAACATAAAACCAAACCAAACTAGACTTAATCAAAAGATAAACAAAAGCATAAAAGATGAATCTAACAAGCTAAACATGAAGGCTCTCGAGTACGGGGTCAGTACGGCTATACAACGCCGTCCGTACTATAGTTTAAGAAGTCATCAGGTTGATCCACCTGTACTTCTACCGTCATCTCCTCTTTGGGATAGAAGATCTCGGTACCTATGCACCAAGAGTAGCATCGTCAACACGACGGATGGCAAGCAATATAGATACAAATGACAACAAGATATACATATCAAATAAGAGTAGACAAGAGATATGATCATATGAAACATATGCATTTCAGACATAAGAAATACATAGTATATGAGTCATAAACAAACTAGCAAATAGGCAAATCACACAAGCTAATACACCACGGATAGTTTCAACAAGGACCCTCCATACTCAACATGAGAGTTGTGGTAGAGTGGCACGGGATGAAAACCCGGCAAACAAGCAAGCAAGCAAGATGGATACTAAGGGCCAAACAAGATCAATAATGCAAGATGTATCCGATGGTGTACAATCCATCAAAAATATAAAAAAGTAGTATTGCGTAGACTTTCAAACCAAGGTCCTCACACAGGTGGTGCCCCATCCTGTGTTGGGCGTTAACAACTGAGTGATGCCTGACACAAGAGTCCTAGACAAGTAAGAGTGAGGAGACTAGGCTTTCTTGCGTGAACAAGATCAATAACCAATTGAGAGACTACTTTCCAGCAATCAAATCAAGACTATCAAGACTATCAAGCAAGCTTATTCAAGTATCAATACCATAGTAGTCCTCATCACGCTTTTGCGATCAAAGCCGCCTAATCTCAACACTTTTATCAATCATATACAAGATAAACAAGACATCAAGGGGATCCTAGGTCATCATCTAAGTTCATCATGTGATCCCAAACCAAAACAAGTAAAGCAATCTATAGAACATGAACATTTCATGTAGAAAGTACTAAATTGTACCATTTAGAATCGAGAGCAATAAACAATCCAATCTTAGGTCAATAGTTATTACCATAGTCTCGTACAACTCTACTCAGTCAACGAAAGGAATAAGGTTCGCGATACCCGAATAAATAATCTTCGTGCATAGATATAAAAGAGGGTATCCCGTTGTCCTGTACCGTTCAAGATTTATATAAGTTGAACATCGAGAAAATAGGAATAACAACGAGAAATGCATGCTCAAAACATTCCTCATATCAAGTCAAATGAGTCCATAAAGGTAGCCAAGGTTCCATACAAGTCCAATAGAAAAAGAGGTCAAAAGAGCCCCTCAAAAGGTTCTCTACAGTTGTCCCGGTCGACCTAGTATAGCCCGGGTCGACCTGCATTAATGTGCAAAAATTGTGAATAGTAAACTGGTCAGGTGCTGTCCGCACCCGTCCCTGTGTCTTAGGTCGACCGAAACCCTTGGTAGGTCGACCGAATACACACAGTTTCAGAATATCAGTTCTGAAACTGATGTGTAATTGGTCCCTTTCCATTCCCATCATCTATGAAACTGTTTCACAGTCTTTTGAGCATAAAACCCACATTATTTCAGGTCCTATAAACCTCTCAATCTATCAATTTCATTTCCAATTCAATTCATTAGATAATTAACCCAATTTATCATGTTTTCAATTCAAATTGTCAAGATTAGAGCATTGGGTTATCTAGACATAATCAATCATCATTTCAAGGAAGAAACAGCATATCAAAGCATAAATATATATATTAACTTGCCTTATGATGAGCTAAACCAAAATCAAGAGAATTAAGAGAAATCTCTCTTTTTGAGCTCAAAGTGTGTAAAAGCTTCTCAATCCCAAAATCACTCTACAAAATGAATGCAAATGGTGGTAGTGAGTATTCCTAATCCATTTCTAACTAAAAGGAAGAAGATTCACTATGGTTAAAAGCTTTGGAAGCCTACCTTTCAATGGGTTGTGGGTGGAAGTTCTTGAAAATGGAATGGTTGGGTTCTTTGGAGCTTGAGGAAGAAGATCTGAAGTTTACCCGGTGAAGATGGAGCTCTATGGCTGGCTTTGGCAAGGAAGTAGTGAAGAGAAGAAGAGAGTGAATAGTTATGAAATGGTGATAGAGATGAGAAGGGATGAGTCATCCGGATGTGGTAGTGTTAAATAGAATAGGTTGTAGAGAATGAGTGGTTAGCATAGGATAAGTATGGGGAATATATGGGTTTAGTCCTTGGTTAGTCTAAATGATCATTTTGGGCCTTTTCCTCACGTCGAATCGAAATGCGGTAGAAGACTAAAGTTCATGAAATTACCCGATCTATCAAATGCAGCCAAACTCACAAAAACTCATAATCTCAATTAAACCCCTGAAAACTACCCAAAATAGCAAACCACCCCCTACTGTACCCAAACGCTCTCCGAATCACGTGAGATTTCACCCACACAATTCATACGTCAAACCCGACTCGCAAAGACTCTAAACACATCTAGTAATTAATCAAGCAATTATCTATAATTAATATAGGCTAAGGGTCGGGATGTTACACTCTTACTCCAATGGAGACAACTTCTGACATAGAAGATCCTACGTCAGCTTCCTTCGTTGTTCCAGTAACTTCAGCAAAGGAAAAACCGATCTTCTTCCATAGATCGGATGCTTCTTCATCAAACTCCATGCTTGAACCTTTCCAAAATGAAGGTATGCCTCAACTATCCTTATATAGTTCTGTGGCATAAGCTATTATGAAGAAAATGGGCTATGACACTCAAAACCCAGTCGGTTTGGGAGAAGGCCACGGTATTCTCATGCCATTGGGGCCCGTCTTGACCAAAAGCCAGCTGGAAGATTGGAGACTCTATGGTTATGTAGAAAAGTCTTCACACGGGTTAGGGTATGATCCCGACACTCCCCTAAGACAGTTGACACAAAGGCTTAAAAGTCAATATACTGACCAAGCCTCAACATCTCAAGTCTATGAAGACATCGATCTCCCTGGATATCTCTTTGATGAGTCACCTGACAAAGATCGAGGAAGCTCATCCCGTTGGTACGATTTCTCTAACAATGAAGAGGAGTTATCCGATGGCACAGATGTGTGGTCTTCTGACCCAGAAGAACCCTCATCTCCAAAAGAAATAGCCTACTTCGACCCGGTTCCAACAGGCGATTGGGATCATCTCATAGCAAGCCTTGGGAAAATTCCCGATCAAGAAGACCCATGGAAAGGAACAAAACCTTGGTCTGGAAATGCCCTTGAAACCCCAGAAGGTTTCGTTGAGCTGGAAGCCTTCGAAAATATTGTGGAGGAACCACCTTCGAACCTTCCAACATAATATCCTATTCAAAAGATAGACTTGGGAACACCAGATAACCCACGTCCTGTATTCATAAGAAAGAATATAAAGGATGATGAGTTACCCGAGTATATCGCCTTTCTTCGTGAGTTCGTTGATTGCTTTGCATGGTCTTACGCTGAAATGCCTGGCTTAGACCCCAAAATAGCAGTCCACAAACTCAATCTTCAAGAAGACATCAAGCCTGTCAAGCAAGGCCAAAGAAGATTCCGTCCAGATGTGATGGATAAAATTGAACAAGAAGTTCAAAAACTCAAAAGCGTCGGCTTCATCCGTTAGGAACAACATCCTGAATGGTTGGCCAACATTGTCCCCGTGACAAAGAAAAACGGGCAGATCAGGGTCTGTATTGTCTATAGAGACCTAAATGGCGCATGCCCTAAAGATGAATTTCCGTTCCCCATACCAGAGATAATGATTGATAATACCTGTGGATTCGAGCGAATGACATTCATGGATGGTTTCTCTGGCTACAATCAGATAAAGATGCATCCTGAAGATGAAAAACATACATCTTTTCGTACCCCATTTGGCGTGTATTGCTACACTGTCATGCCATTTGGTCTGAAAAATGACGGTGCCACATATCAGCGGGCTATGATGAAGATATTCCAAGATATGCAGCACAAGACGGTTGAATGTTACGTTGATGACCTCGCCGTCAAAAGCAAAAGAAAAGAAGATCATCTCAAAGACCTACGAGAAGTCTTCCTCCGGCTTCGCAAACACAAATTGCGAATGAATCCTTTGAAATGCTTTTTCGGCGTCTCGTCGGGTAAGTTCCTCGGATTCCTAGTTCGGAAAGCTGGAATAGAGCTTGACCCCATAAAGGTCAAAGCCATTCTAGAAATGCCCTCTCCAAGAACCTTGAGAGAACTCAAAGGGCTTCAAGGGAGATTGGCCTACATCAGATGATTCATCTCCAATCTTTCGGGGAAATGCCGTCCATTCTCCCGGTTGATGAAAAAAGGTGTAAACTTTGTCTGGGATGCTTACTGTGAAGTTGCTTTCCAAGCTATCAAGTCATACCTGACAAAACCTCCAGTGTTAGCTGCTCCTACCACTGGAAGACCATTCATCTGGTACACAAGAGCCCTTGATCACTCTTTGAGAGCTCTGCTTGCATAAGAAAATGATCAAAGAAAAGAAGCTGCTCTATATTACCTCAGTCGCCTGCTAGTAGGTGCAGAGCATCGCTACTCTCTAGTCGAAAAAGAATGTCTTGCAGTGATGTTCGCCGTACAAAAGCTGCGTCACTACTTGCTTTCCAACACAGTCTACCTGGTCTCGAGGGTCAACCTCTTGAAGGTCCTTGTCACAAAGGCAGGCTCTCTCAATGCTCGACTGGCAAAATGGTCCATCCTTCTGTCACAATTTGATATTAGGTATGTACCACAAAAGGCAATCAAAGGGCAAGCTCTAGCGTGTTAGGGATTTTGTGTTTGCAATTTGATGGATGCATTAACATTTTAATCATCATTTGATTTTTCACAAGAGCTTTGATTTAGAAAAACTTGAAATCTATATTTTCACATGCAATGATTTAAGTCTTTTAAATTTCATGTTTCATGCATGTTTTGATTTTAAACATTGGATGCATTGATTTTGAAAAGAAGTTTTAAAGAATCAAGCATGCCTTTGGTTTTAAAGTTTCAAATTATTTTTAGGCTTTTTATGTTTCATGTTTTTTAAACCTCTTAGTTTGATTTAAAATCATGATTCCATGCTTGATTTTATGGCCCAAAAGTCCCCAAAAGAAAAATCTTTGAAATATGCAAAAATGGGTTTTTTGGTCCCGGTTGACCTGCAGTGTAGTAGGTCGACTGAGCCCATGGGTAGGTCGACCGAAGACACTACAGTTTGACCGAGAATGTGACTGTTGCAAATTTTTCAAACGGTCATATTTTTGCCCGTTGAAGGGCAGGTCGACCGAGCCCTATATGGGGTCGACCGAGGACTAGCCGTTGGGCATTTTTTGGTATAAAAAGAAGCTCATTCCTTAGCCAAATTTGAGGAACTTTTAGGCCCTCCTTGAGGTGTTTTGAGGCCAAAGAAAGGGGGATAAGCTAAGGGAGGCTAGAGGGTCATTAAGGGAAGCTAAAGCTTGGATCCATTGAGTTAAATCAACAAGTATGCTTTACTTTCCTAATCATATGTTTTCATGCTTTGTTTTAATTGTTGGTAAATCTTTGTTAGCATGCTAAACTATAATTTGTTGTGTCCTTAACATGTTTATGTTTTGAATTGATTCATTGTTTTGGATGCACCACCTTGATTCAAACCAAGTAGTACTTAAATTGGTTTATCTAAGTAAATCATGTTTTGGAATCATCTTTGAAATTATATGTAACATGATTCCTATACTTGGTTGAATCTTTGATTGTTGTTTTTCATCATAAGAAAATCTCTTTCAAATCTATCTTATGTTTTGGATTCAACAACTTTACAAATCACATATATTTTGTTTTAAAGTTTCACAACTTGTTTAGCTTTGATTGGTATATCATCTTCAAGTTGTATTTTTAAATACATGAGATTTGACCCTTTATTTCAATCAAATCTATTTGTATGTTTTACTCTTTCAAAATGCTTTAAACATACATTAAGCTTCATTGTTAATTTGATTGAAATCCATATGCATCACATGTTTTGTTCTTTGATTTTCACAACTTGTTTAGAATACATAGGTATGTCTTTTACAAGTTACTTTTAACATGTGATTAGCATTTCCTCAATCATAAATGTTTTGAGCTAAAACTTTCTAAAGCCTTTTGCATACATTTATGAGCTTTTATTTTCAAATTGATTGAGGACATCATGCATACACTTTGAGCATACATCTTTGCATTCATATAGTGTTTGTATGAATTAGATTTTCACTTTTATATCCGCCTATTTAAGAGGCAATGTATTGAGCCAAAATTGTAATCTCCATCAAGTGTATTATAGACACTACTTAGAGAGATAACCAACCTTTTGGTTGAAGAGGTTATTGCTTAGCCTTGAAAAGCATATTATAAGAGGTTATTGCTTAGCCTAGAAAAGCATAGTTGTAAAGGTTATTGCTTAGCCTATTGAAAAGCATACATAGTGGAAATCCGGTGGGGTGTGAGGAACACAAGCCGGTAGTGGATGTAGGCATTGAGGCCGAACCACTATAAATGATTGTGTGATGGTGCATGCTATGTGGTGATTGTGTTTATGTAAGCTTCCGCATTTTGGTTGTCGATCATCACTTGTGACTAGTTATTGTAAAGAAATTAAAATTGTTCATAATTGGTCACTAATTAGTACCTCACCCTATTCACCCCCCCTCTAGGGTAAGGATCCAGGACTTACATAGCGGACTTCCTCGCAGAGCATCCATTGCCTAAAGATTCTCCACTCAGAGATGATCTCCCAGACAAACCAGTCTACAATGTAGAGACTTTCTCACAAAATGCTTCCTGGGACATGTACTTTGACGGTGCAACCAGGACAAATGAAAAAAGACAGCTGATCTCGGGAGTTGGCATCCTCTTTGTTAGCCCCCGACAAATACATGATTCCACACGCTTTCTCGCTACTGGAACCATGCACAAACAATGTAGCTGAATATCAAGCTCTGATCCTAGGATTGGAACTCGCCATCGAATCCGGTATCACCATGCTGGAAGTCTTTGGAGACTCTCAACTGATCGTCAACCAGATGAATCAGAAATTTGAAGTCAGGAAGCCAGATTTGCTGCCTTACTACAACAAAGCACAATCGCTTCTGCAAAAGTTTGACATATGTCACATCACCCACATTCGTAGAGGTGAAAACATACGTGCAGATGCCCTGGCTGGACTTGCCGCATCTATGGCAATCCAGGAAGGGGAAAACATGCAAATCACGGTGTGCGAAAGAAGAACCCTTCCTCCTCTTAACACACATCAAGCAGTTGCTGAATGCCACCAGGTGGTTGGAAGTCGGATTTCAATCCTTCAAACTTCAATCGGCGACTAGAGGGATCCGTTCAATGATTACATTATGTTCGGAATCCTACCTGAAGATCCAAAAGAACGGGTAAGCATCCAAAGGCGAACCCCAAGCTTTCATTTGGATATTCCTTCAAAAATCCTTTACAGGAAATCCTTCAACGGAGTACTTTTACGCTGCTTGTCATAACAAGAGGCTGAAGAAACACACAAAGAAGTTCATGCTGGTCTTTGCGGAGCTCATCAGGCTGGTCCCAAGCTCTATGATCAGATAAAAAGGTTAGGTTATTACTGGCCTACCATGGTAGCTGTCGCAATGCAATTTGCTAAGCGCTGCCAACAATGCTAAGTTTATGGAGATTACATTCACATGCCTCTAGAATGGCTACATCCTACAACGATTTCATGGCCTTTCGAAGCCTGGGGTATCGACATCATAGGTCCTATTTCTCCCCCTTCGAGCAAAGGTCATCGCTTTATCTTCGCCGCTACGGATTATTTCTCCAAGTGGTCAGAAGCATTTGCGTTCAACGAAATAAAGACCTCATCAGTCCTTCAGTTCCTGCGCACCAACATCATTTGTCGTTTCGGCATACCCAATAGATTCGTCCATGATAACGGACCACAATTCCGAGATCATCGATTCTACAGGTTCTGTGATAAATACAAAATCCAAAGCTGTCCTTCGACTCCATACAATCTGGCAGCAAACGGATTAGCAGAAGCTTTCAACAAGACACTCTGCAAAATCCTCAAAAAAATGGTCTCTAGTCACAAAAGAGACTGGAGCGACAAACTGTCTGAAGCTTTTGGGCCTATTGAACCACCGTTCGAGGACCAACCCATAGCACACCATTCTCCTTGGTCTATGGATGTGAAGCTGTCGTGCTCTTGGAAGTACAAATTCCTTCCTTGACGGTATCTTTGCAAAATGACATGACTCAAGAAAGCAATGTCAAATTGTGACTCCATGAGCTGGACAATCTCGATGAGAGATGGCTCAAAGCTCAATAAAGCATTGAACTTTACCAAGCACGCATGGCAGGATCTTTCGATAAAAAGGTCAGGCAACGTGCCTACAAAAAGGGTGACTTGGTTCTTGTGGTAAAAAGACCAATGGTCTTCGCTCACAAGTCCAAAGGCAAATTTGAGCCAAAATGGGAGGGACCCTTCATCATCGACAAGGTTTTCTCCAACGGCGCATACGCACTCCTAAATATGGAAGGTGACAGATGTATACTGCCCATCGATGGCAAATTCTTAAAGCGGTACTACCCTGGAAGACTTACCCAACTGGGTAAGAGCAATGCCTGTACGGCCAAAACTGTTTTCCAGGTACACGCTCGTCAAACCCACTCTTTTTAGAATTTTCACATTAAATGTTGAAATTTCTAGAAATTTAAACAATGCTTACTTTCATCGTTTCATTGTTCAAAAAATAAAATCCAAGTTTAGGAGCCTTTCCCTAACTTGACCAAAATTTTCAACCCTTGAACCCAAAATTCATGGTTTGAAACAAGATCCGGATTCAGGGATTTCCGCCCTAGCCCACCCTACCTTTTACCACCTAAATGGTTTTAGATCAAAACTTATGACCCTCGTGTCTTTAAACAAAAAAAAATGGTTTTTCAAAAAGCCGCGGGGAAGCGACGTTTAGTCAATACTCGCACAAATCGGAAGCATACGAACCACGTTCGACACTTCCGAAACAGCAGGGAAGCGACATTTCGTCGATACTTGCAAAATCCAAAACTGCGGAGATGCAACATTTCGGTTGATATCCACAACCCAAATTTCAAAGGTTCAAAAACAAAAACCAAGAAACTGTGGAGATGCAACATTTCAGTTGATATCCACAACCCAAATATCAAAGGTTCGAAAAAACCTAAAAAAACCATGGAGACGCAACATTTCAATTGATATCCATGACCCAAAGGTTCGAGAAAACCACAAATTTCAAAGAAATCGTGGGGAAACGACATCAAGTCAGAACCCGCAAAACCAAAATTTTTTGAAAAGCAAGGATGCGACATTCCATCGATACTTGCACCCAAATCCGCGAGGATGCGACATTCCATCGATACTCGCAACCGAATGAGCAAGGATGCGACATTCCATCGATACTTTCAAGAACATTCAGCAGGGAGGCGACTTTTAGTCGATACTTGCATTTTTGAAAACCAAACCGGCTATAAATGCTACAAAACGGCTATAGATGCCACCAAAACAGGTTATAAATGCCACAAACTGGCTATCAATGCCACAAAACAAAACCGGGTATGAACGCCACAAAATAAAAAAATTGGCTTTCAAAAAACCCGGCTATAGATGCCACCAAAACCGGCTATCAATGCCACAAAATCGGCTTCTATGCCACAAACAAAAATCTGGCTTTCATGCCAAAACAATCATTTGACAAAAAATTTTTACAAAATGACAAGCTTTTGATCAAATCCCATTTAGCAATTACTTTCATCACAAAAAGATTTAAGTGAGCGTAGGGAAAACAAAAAAAAAATCCCATTTAGCAAGTACTTTCATCACAAAAAGATTTACGTGAGCGTAGGGAAAACAAACAAAAAAACAAGCATCCCATTTAGCAATTACTTTCATCACAAAAAGATTTAAGTGAGTGTAGGGAAAAAAAAAACATCCCATTTAGCAATTACTTTCATCACAAAAAGATTTAAGTGAGCGTAGGGAAAACAAAAAAAAAAGTACCAAAAAAATATATGTGGTACCAAAAAAAAGAGAAAGTGTTCACAAGCACTACAAAAAAAAAAGTACCAAAAAAATACAACTGATACCAAAAAAAAAGAGAGAAGGATAGTTTCTATTACAAAAAAAAAAAAAAAAAAAAAAAAAAAAACAAGAGCTCAACCAAAAATGGTCTCCAGCCAAGATTTCAGCTCCTCAAGCAAACTTTTGGCCTCAGCCGTCAGGAATTCCAGGGCACGCTTCTTCAGGAACTTGCCATGAGATGCTGGAGAATGTTGTAATCCTTCTTTCACACCGGGAAGTTTATCCCGAGCAGTTCGCCATTGTTTGCTTTCTTGAGACCTCCTTTCAAGAACTCGATCAGCATCTGTAACCCGGCGAATCAGAGCACTCTCCTTGTCGTGAGCCTCTGTTATTGCAGCCCACTTGCCAGCAACTTGTGCCTATAGATGCTCAAGACGTTTCCTGGCCTCATCGACCTCCCTATCAAGGATGTTAAGGTCATGTGTCAGCCCAATGATGGTTAGCTCTTCTAAGTTCTTCTCTCGGACTATCTGCTTCCTGCTTTGTGTAGCCTCGTCCAGGTCAGACTTAGCCTTATCAGCAGGGTCCAGGAACATCTCCTTGAAGAACTGGTCATCAGCCAAACCCATGGCCTCAAACCATTGTCACCCAGCTCAATGATCCTATCAACGATCGCCCTGGCACCTGTGACATCCAGACTAGCCTCTTCGGCATCACTGAGAATCTCCTGCACATGCTGGATCATGCCAAATCCGGCATCTAAGTGCCCAGAAAGGAGAGTCTCAATCCAAGAGCTTAGAACCCGCACTACCACCTTCTTAGCAAAAAGAAGAGATGGCCCAGCTGAAGATTCGCCCCGCTCCGTCAGTCGGCTGCCCATGTCATGCCCCATTGGAAGAGGAACAAAAGAACTCTTTCCAGTTGGAGCTGTGGGAGAAGGAATTTCAGCACTAGGCATCTCCTCAATAGTGTCAGAACTGGTCCCATGAGTCTCTACCTCTGGATCGACCTCTGGCATCCCTTGCTCTGGTTCTGAAAGAAGCGACGGACTCTCCTCTGTCACCTCAAAACCTGCCAAAGAAACACAAAAAAGTATGAATATGATCGTGTTTGAAAATCATTATCAGGGCTATTACTACAAAATACCTTCTTCGACGACTGGCGGAACACTCTCTTCCTCCATGAACTCATCGGAAGCATCATCAACATTTGCATCCATCGATGGTTCAAAGTCATTAGAAGCCTGTGGCAAGTCAGCTGACAAGAAAAATGTTAGCAAACCAAGTCACAGACACAAAAAAAAAAAAGAAAGCAAAAGAAGTTATACCAATTGGAGATTCTGGATTCACTCCAGAGTCCCTCGGTTCTTCTTCTGGTGCCCCGACAGGATCTGTCACCACCTCATCGGTTGGAACCTCAGGCATCGCCAAATCTTCCTCTGCTAAAAAAAAAGAGGAGCAGCAGGGAGAGAAAACAAATCAAGACATGGAAAAATCTCATGGAAAGAAATGGAAAGAGAAAAAGGAAGAATCATACCTTCACCGACGGTCTCTTCTTCTCGGCTTCTCTTCTCTGGAGGCTCGTCAGCATTCCCTGGCACCTCCTCATTGATAGTAATAGGGACTTCCAAGTCAGGAGAGTCCTCATACTGCCCCTTGCTGCGATGATGACACCTCCTCCTCTTATTCCTGCGGGCTCGCTTCTTAGAGGAACCTGCCCCGCTGTCTGAGTCAGGTTTCCCACTTGACTCCTCACTGGATGGTCTACCCTTATCATTAGACTCCATGGAAGCTTACCTCTGTGCCGCTTGCATCCAAGCACCAAGTTCGGCTTCCTCCTGTTCTAGCTGCTCTAAAGCCTCATCGGGTATTTCTCGAACAGCTTCAGAACCAATGACGCCCTGGTCACCGAGAAAGCCTATCTTGTGCTTCTCTCCAGAAAGGAAGGCCCAAACTTCCTCTCGCCGGAAGCCATCCGACTTTCCAAGGCCCTTTCTAGATGCCAGCTTCATATCAAGCTCCTTCTTGGAAAGCCCCCGATATGCCGAAAAGCTCTTCGCGAACCACTTCGCAAAGCCGGCAACCCGGGAAGTCAACAACATAGGATAAGAGATCATGGCTGTAGTGTCTTCAGTACTATAGAAAGCCCATGCATTTCTTCCGTCCTGTAAACCTCCAAAGCGCTTCACCATGCTTGAGGGCATTCCAACAACGCCTTGAGAAAAACCCAACTGCAAAGCAAAATGAGAGGGTACATACGGCTGGATGTCGACAAAAAGATGTCTGCGGTACACCATTGTGCCGACACGTATGCTGAAAAGCCACTCCTTCTCTGCGTTCGTCAAGGAGTAATGCCTTCCCGACCCCGCCCTAGTAGAGTCTCGGGAGGCACCAAAATCAAAAGCCTTCTTCCGCAACTCCTCCCTTTATGTAGCTTTATGACAATTAAGGCTCATAAATCCTCCTAAATGGCTACCTAAAAGCCTATAAATAGGAGAGCATTCCAAAGAATTCCAGATCGGAAAAATCACAGAGATCGGAAAAAGAAGACAGATCCCAATTAGAAAAAAAGCACAGAAATCCAGAGAAAGAAAGAGAGAAAACTCTGCGGAAGTTCTACACCAACCACCGCTACAAGGTAACAAAAGTCCCTTGGGGGGTACCCCCCCCCCCCTGTTGACACCAAAAATGTCACTTTGCCTTTCCAAGATCCAAAGAGCTACATGAAGTCGCAACCTGCCATAAATAGGCAATGCTGCTTCCAAAAATAAAATCTTGTCAGAATCAAACAAAAACTGCAAGATTCATCCAGACAGCCAAAAGAGGAGTACACAAGAAGTTTCAAGCCATTTCAAGATCATTTGGCCTAACTTCGCTTCTCCAACAGCCAAATCAAGCCTCTCGGCGGTAAAGCTCTCCGGGACCATGATTTCCAAGACAGAACCTATGGATCATCTTAAAATGACTCCAATAGGTTCCCTGTCAAATTTCAAGTCAATCGGACATCGGTTGACCGCACATTAAACCGCGACATCTTCATCGCGATAAAAAGCAAGTCTGCAGGTGATAGGACCCCAAACGGCTTCGAAACTCAAACAAAAGCCTATGGTTGGTCTTATTTATTGCTCAAGAGGCTTCACACCAAATTTCAGGTCATTCCGACATCGTTTGACCCAGTTTCAGCTTCTGACGGGAAATCGGCAACTCTGCGCGACAAAGTCTTCGGCTTTCTCAGGAAATTGGAAACTTTGCAAAATAAAATGCAAGGATTCTCATCAGGTTTCCTACAAAGAAATCAGGCCAATAAATGATCAAAATGTCAAAGAAAAGTACAGAAGAAAAAAGAATCAAAAAAGAGCAAAAACGGACGCAAAACGGGACCAAAAAGGGGGAAAACCCCCCCCAGGGTCGCAGACCCCTGCGACCCTGGGCCAGGGTCGCAGGCCCCTGCGACCCTGGGCAAGGGTCGCCGGCGACCATGGACCCCGGGGTCGCCGGGAAAGCCCCGGAAACCCCGGTTTTCGCCGTTTTTTCGCGATTCGAGGGGTCCAGCCTCTGGTACTTTCCAAAATTCATGCTTTTGAGACACCAAGTCCTCTGATATCCGTCCAAAACACGGGTAAATCATCAAGAGTATCAAAGACAGTATTGATCGCCACCCGGTCAACCAAAAAAAAGTGTGCTTTCCACCCGACCGATCGAGAAATCGACAGGACAGATGGCACCGACCCGCTGTTGGCAACAAACATCTGAAATTACATGATCATCTGATGTCGATCTACATGAAGATCCATCGATGATCATCAACAGAAGAATCCCAAAAGACGTGGCACGGCCCGCGACTCTTCAGCTGCTCGGCGACCACTTAATGCGATTAATTGACTAGCTTTATTACAGTCATTAATCCATTTCTTTGGACGGCCCAATCAGAAGCAAGCATTCGGAGTTACAAGTCAAGAGATTCATGGCATTTAACCCATGAAACTCCTCCCATCATGGCGATTAAAGGCGATTAAATGCCCTCAATCTCCTCCGGCCAATCAGAAGCCAAGAAAAAGGAGTTACAAAATAAACAATTCAATTTTGTAACTCCTCCCATTATGCGGCTTAATGACAATAAAAGCCCATAAACCCTCCTAAAAGGCTACCTAAAAGCCTATAAATAGGAGAGCTCTCCAAGAAGAAAGGACAGCAGACAGAAATCAGAAAGATCAGAAAAACACACAACAAACATCAGACAGCAGTCAGAAATCCAGAGAAAAGAAAAAGAGAGAAAACTCTGCGGAAGTTCTACACCGGCCACCGCAACAAGGTGACAAAAGTCCCTTGGGGGGTACCCCCCCCAAGGTCCTTGCCTTCTCCTCCTGCCTCCAATGGCTTAGATATGGCTTTTCAGCCCGGTCTACTCGGTTTTTTATTGGACATAGGACCTTCCTTTGGTCTTTGTCTTCTAAAAACCCGAGGTTATAGCCAAGCCAAGCGAATCAAATAGCATCCTCTGTTCTCATCTGCATGGATGATGGCGAAGCCCACATATGGCTTGCGACCGTCAATCTAAACGAGTCCTCCACAATCTCCTGAGAAGTTAGATCCTCCTTTTCTTGCTTTTCATTGTAGTTTGTATTTTTTTAAAAGAGACAAAAATCACAATTCTTGTCTTTCATTGTTGATAAGGATTGTAAATCGGCTATAAACGCCAAAAATCGGCTATAAACGCCAAAAATCGGCTATAAACGCCAAAATCGGCTATAAATGCCAAAAAAATCGCCTTTCACGGCAAATCAAGAAAATGTCTCTTTTCTTAAATATATGTGCAATGGAAAACTTGAAAGAAGTTGATTTCCTTTTTACTTGCGAAGGTTGATCTCCGAATCACCATTTGCAATTCCAAGTAAAATAGAAAATCTGGCACACCCACAAAAAAAGAAATGTTGATGCACGCCCCTGCCCCCCGGTTACGAAAGGGTCGGACCCGACGGACTTCCATGTCCGCCGACCTCGGTAGGAACCGAGCAGGAGCGCGGTCCATCAAGCTGGCACACCCGGTGGGACTCGTTTATTTGAGAACACGATGCTAGAAATGAAATATTTGCATATCATATATTTTGCTCTATGCTTATATTTCTTTTCTTGATTCCTTGGCTACTTTATAATTGGTGGCCTATGTTGAATTCCGCAAAAAAAAAAAATGAGATGAGATTTTTTGTTTGGAAATTTCTAATTCTTTGAATTTATTTCCATTCTTTCTCTTTTCAAAAAAAAAAAATTTAAAAAAAAAACAAAAAAAATCAGATTTGTCATTTTTGGATTCAAAATTGAGAAACCTTGATCCGTTCCTATCGTTCATCGCGCTTGCAGAAATGTTGAGCCTGTTCGACTAAGGTTTTGGGCCATGGTTTCTCTTCGATGAGTTCATTAAAAATCAAAAAAAAAAATATATATATATATATAAAAAAAAAAAATTTTTTAGATTTCTCAATTTGGATTCAAAATTGAGAAACCTTGATCCGTTCCTATCGTTCATCGCGCTTGCAGAAATGTTGAGCCTGTTCGACTAAGGTTTTGGGCCATGGTTTCTCTTCGATGAGTTCATCAAAAATCAAAAAAAAAATATATATATATATATATATATAAAAAAAAAAAATTTTAGATTTCTCAATTTGGATTCAAAATTGAGAAACCTTGATCTGTTCCTATCGTTCATCGCGCTTGCAGAAATGTTGAGCCTGTTCGACTAAGGTTTTGGGCCATGGTTTCTCTTCGATGAATTCATAAAAATAAAAATAAAATAAAAAAAAAATATATATATAAAAAAAAAAAAGACATAGACCACTAAGGTTAAACCAACTGTGTTCTTTGATCATGGTTGATTCAAAGAAAAGCCTTGTCCAGAGTGTGGAGACAGCTTGACTGTTCTAGGCAAGGGTCCTCCAAACGGGTTCATTAAGTAATCCTACCCTTACCTGGGGGCAATTCTATCAATCAAGATTTCATAAGACCGGGTTAGGAGGCCTATGTGTACTCTCTCGTCTTTTAAATAAAAAAAAATAAAAAAAAAATAAAAATTTTAAAATAAAAAATAAAAAATAAAAAAAAATTTTCAAAAAAAAATCTTAAAAAAAAAAAAAAAATAAAAAAAAAAAGATTTTTTTTAAAAAAAAAAAAAAAAAAAATCTTCAAAAAAAAAAAATCTTCAAAAAAAAATCTTCAAAAAAAAAATCTTCAAAAAACTTCAAAAAAAAAAACTTCCGTCATCTTGGGTTTAGATTGGAGAAATCTTGGTCTTCTTCTTTCTGAGCACTGGCGCTCGCGGAAATCGCTGAGCCCGTGTTCAGATTGGAGTGCCTTTTGCTCTCTTTGATGAACCCGATATTGGCCTTTCAAAAAAAAAAAAACTCGTCATTTTTAGATTCAGATCCGAGAAATTACGGTTCATTTCTTTCTGAGCACTGGCGCTCGCGGAAATCGCTGAGCCCGTGTTCAGATTGGAATACCATCTGCTCTCTTTGATGAATCCAATCTTGACCTTTCAAAACAGAGAATCTCATCTCATAGATGCGGTCTCAAAACATTTGTGTCTAGCGGTACTAGTACGCCCTTTCAGGGTCTACTGTATTGCGACCGGCGCATCTGTAACTCCAACTTTATATTCTTCTTACCTCGAGCAAGCTCTGCTTCTCGATAAGTCGAATTTAAGTTCACAATTGCTTCTAGCAGTCACTGGGATGCCCATTCCGGGCTTACCACACCTGCGATCAGAACAATTGTACCCTCTATGGCATTTTGCCTTCCTCATATTGCTTGGGTCATCTACCTCGAGCAATTTGAAAAGACGAAACCATAGAACTTCCCATTTATGATCATTATATTCTTGTGATTACTAGTGGATGTGGTCTTGTTTCAGAAATTTTCGAAAAAACTAACAATGGCAGCTTCACTAACCATTACTTTCGACGAAAGCAAGCACCAACTCATGCTTCAACAGAAGCAAACCACGCGCACCTACAAGCGCCCCATCAGCTGCCGAAGTGTCAACTCCCTCGGCAACTCTGTGAACTCCGGGTCGACCTCGACTCCCCGGACTATCGTCTTCGGGACGCTGGGACCATTCCCACTTCCTGAGGAACAAGCTGCTCCCTCCAAGAAGCAGAAACTCGCCTCTCAACGTGTCACTACCGTGACACAAAGGTGAGCACAAAAAGGCCTGAAGCCCGTGGCAGCCCCACGAAGCCTCAACCTGCAAACAACCAGGTCTACCCCAAGACTTGGTCCCCAAGACCTTCACCAAAACAAAGAAGGTCCCAGGCATCCACTAAGCCAGCATTCCTGGCCCCACTCAAGGAGAACCAGTTCTATCCTCTTGCTTACATGAAAGAGGAGAGACCCATCTCCAACCTGACTTCCAAGTCATCCCAGCATGAGCCGGCTTGTTCCTACAAGCCCAAAATCAAGTCATGCATCACAAGGCCTCCACAAGCATCTGCTAAGGCCTACAAATCTGCAGTTCGACCCTTCATCTCTACAGGGGCCGAACTTCACAAATTCAAAGCTTCGCTGCAACTGGCGAAGGATAGGGTTCGCATCCTGTCCTTGCCCAGCTACAAAGAAGACAGACTCGGCTGCTGCGCCCGAGGGAGCACATCCTTCATTGTCAAAGCCCAGTCAGAGCTGACCGAAGCTCAAATTGCTCGTCGTATACGCCGCCGCGCGTCGTACCGACAAAAGAGACTACAGAAGCAAAGGACCCAGCCTCCCACACTTCAAGTCTCTCCCAAATGGGTCGAAAAAGAAAGACCCAACCAAGTTGCTGCCGTCCATATGGTTGGAAAAAACCAGAAGGCGCCAAAAATCAGCAACGAAAATCCATGTCCGACGTCCGATGACCCGCAGCGTCTCCATGACAAGAAGACATTCAGAAGAATCCCCTGCTCCTTCAAGCAAAGGACAGCAGAGTGATCCTTCCTCAAGCTCTTCTTCAAAAAGAATGAGCCCCAGCTCAGTCACCAGGACAGTTTCTTCGTTCGAATCACGAAGGATGAATGTCTTGGCTACAAATTCTGAGCCACCACCCCACAATCCACCTCCAGAAGATGCGATCACCCGCATCCAGCAGTTGGAACAGGGCCAGCAGAGGATTGAAACTCTGATGGAAAACCTTCTCCTCGCCTTCCAAAATCAGGCGAACAATGAACCTCCTCCGAATCATCAAGACGACGAGGTAAATAGAGAAGAAAATGAGTCACGCGCCCTTACCAAAAAGGACGTAGACGGTATCCTCGCCAAAGCAAAAGAAGAGGATATACTCAAAGAGCATGGGATCAAGCCACCATATCCCTTATGGATGGACTCGGTCCCGTTCCCCACCAAATTCAAGCATCCTACTCTCCAAACATATACGGGGAAAGGATCAGCCAGACAGCACGTCATCCACTTCAAGATCTTGACAGGAGCTATCGCGGATCAAGATGCACTCAAGATCCGCCTCTTTGCAAGTACCCTAAAAGGTACGGCCTTCGATTGGTACTCCACTCTGCCGGAGGACTCAATCCAAAACTGGGCCATGCTAGAGACACGCTTCCTGACTCACTTCAAAGGTGAAGATCATCCCGCTACTATGGCTCAGCTGTGCAGCCTAAAACAGGGGGGAGAATGAGTCAACATATGACTTCATTCACAAGTGGAAAGCAATGGCATACAAATGCTCTGATGTATTGCCACAAGCGTCGCTAGTCGACATCTGCCGAAACAACATGAGAGCCAGAATCCGCTCCATGATCATCGGCAACAAATCAAAAAACCTGGGAGAACTCCTAGAAGCTTCCATGGAAGCTGAAACGGTGATTAAAGACCTCAAAAGTCAGAAATCATCAAGAAAAGAGCCAACTGCCATTACAACCTCTAAACCAAAGAAGAAAGAGGTCCTCAATGTGCAGACCAAGCCAGCTCCTCAGCCACCAAAGAAAGCTGAAAACAAAGCTGCTGGTAAGAAACCTGAACTCTCTGATGCCTTCAAAGAACGAGTAGAGAAGAAATACCCGTTTGATGAAGATGTTGATGAAATCTTTGGGGCTCTTGTGGCAAATGGCAAGCTCACCTTGCCTGAACCAAAAAGACCGGGTGATGTTGGCAAAACCAACGATCCTCGGTACTGTCCATACCACCAGATGATCTCGCATCCTCTCAATCAATGCTTCGTTGTGAGAGAGAAAATAAATGAGATGTGGAAAAAACGGAGTCATCACCTTTGACAAAAACTATGGGTCTGCCTCCGTCAACATGGTGACATGTGGACAAACATCAAGATCACCGAAGAAGAAGATCACTACTTCCTTCAAGGTGATAAACTCAATCGAAGCGTCCGAGGAACTGGTTCCTTACCCGACACCAGACGGACAACCGATATGGGTACATCCCGATCTCCTGGGAGGTCGTGAAAATAAAGCCTACAGCTCAACAGCGAAGGCAGGCTAGGAAACATCTCCTCAAGCTCAAACGGCAAGAGAAGACCCAGCCAAAACTAGAGGTCAAAGAAAAGGCAGAGGCTTCCTCTACCGCTTCACTGGAGGTAACAAAAACATCCCTTCCAGAGACTTCAAAGGGGGTAAGGAAATTCACTCTCAGTGATTTCATGCCACCTCAATTCAGAGAAGCCATGCAGGAGACATCATACTCTTGCAATTCGGTAGTTGGATTCTCCATTGATGGATACGAGTCCAGCGACACCGATGATGGATTTGAATCCAACTACACAGATGAGTGGGAGGAGTCCCTTGAAACAGGAGAATATCTCTCCGATGAAGAATGGGTTCCTGAATCTCATCTTATGCCAGTAATCTGGTATAACCCCCTACAGCCACAAGGATCCTGGTCTGATGATGAAGAAGACCAAGAGGCTGTACAAGAAAATGCTGCTGACCCAGCACCTCTCATCACTCCAGTGGAAATCAACCATGTTGAGCCACAAAGAGATGATGAAGAAGAAGATCCGGCTCCCATGCCTGATCTTGAAGAATATGCAAGGATCTTGCAGCGACTCGCTCTAGAACAAGAGCAAGAACGCGTCAACAAGCCTCCTCGCAATCCAGAGCCTGAAGTCCCTGAAGACCATCAGGTACATCCTCCCTTAACTCCTGAAAATGGAGAAAATTGCTGGGTAGACGATCCTCTCACATCCGAGGATGAGTCTGACTCCGATCAGGCAACGTCTCCCGTCAGAGCTTCCTGTAATGTGATAATTCGGGATTATAGCTCTTCCGAAGCATCGTCTGATGAGAGCACTTACACTCCGGCGACGCCTAGCAATGTATCTTCTGGAGCCACCTCGTCTCACGTGACTTTCACTGAGATGACACCCTCTCAGGTTTCTTCTCCTGAGACTGTGACTTCAAAAGTTCACACCCTTCCTGACTGAAGAATTCCCAGCTATTGATGCTTGGGACGATGAATTAGTCAACGAAGAAGAAAGATTGCTGGATGCTGTTCAGGACTTGTTCCCGGAAAATGCTCCATGCAACACAATCACTGAGGATGGTAACTCTGCTGCTGATGCATCCTCAGCAAATGAAAAACGACAGCCTCTTGATCCTGAAGACAATCTTCCAAACGAAGACCCTTCTCAAGAAGCTTTCGAAGTTGGTAGAGGCACCCGCTCTGGCCGGGACTACCACAAAAATTACAACCAATCTTCCTTTACATATGTAAATCCTTCGGGAAAAGATGTTGTAAGCGCCCCTAGTGGCAACAATGATGAACATGCAGGCCCTAAGGAGGCTTTCAAGTATGACTTGATTGAACACTTCAAGCACATACCTGCACGTCTGCACATCCTAGATTTGTTGCGAATGTCTCCGCACACTCGTGATAATCTCATCTCAGAATTACAAAAACTGAATGAGGATGTCGACAAACATGCCCCGCAAGTCCTCCAAATTGAAATGGATTACCGGGTCAAAAACTCAGAAGCCTCCTCAAAGGGAGAGAAAAAAAGAAAACTGAGGGATCATGCATTGAATGCCTCTCGGTTAAAAAAGCAGCCAGTGCAACCATCGCCTTCACAAAGGACGACCTCCTACTTGGCGAAACCAGGCATAACCGACCCCTGTACTTCACAGGGTATATCAAGGAAATGCCTATGCATAGAGTTCAGATCGACCCAGGTTCTGCACTCAACCTTATCTCCACATCGGCTCTTGAAGAATTGGGCATCCCACCCAGCAAACTGAGCCACACATCTGTATCTATCTTTGGATACGATGGGAGTACTCAAAGGCCTATCGGCAAAATCAGGTTCAAATTGCAGATCGGTGATCTTATCTCTGAAGTCACAGTGTATGCAATAAAGACCCCTTCATGCTACAACATCCTTCTCGGACGCCCTTGGATCCATGAGAATGGTGTTGTCCCTTCAACTCTACATCAATGCATCAAGTTTGTTGGCGACGACGGCATGATACATCGAGTCTTTGCGGATAGAAAACCCTTCAAAGGTAAAGAAATCCACTTCGCAGACTCACAAATGTATGAAGGTGAAAAAGAAGAAGAGGAGAAGCATACAGCATCCTTTGCCGAAAATCTCCAGAAAGATAAAGGCAAAGCTCCTCAACAATCACCGGAAGAAAACAAACCATCCGGTAAATCTGAAGAGAGCATGCAAACTCCCTTCATCATCTCCCTCAAATCTTCAAAGCCTTTGGTCATCACAACTAAAGTGAAGAAGGCAAAACAAAAGCCTGGGGGCAAATTTGTTGTCTCTTTCGTGTCTATCATGCAAGACACGGACTCGGATTCAGAGCCAGAAGACGACACATCGTCAAGCCAAGCTGACACTCAGCAAGTTCAGCCTGCTCTTACTCCAATGGAGACAACTTCTGACATAGAAGATCCTACGTCAGCTTCCTTCGTTGTTCCAGCAAACTTCAGCAAAGGAAAAACCGATCTTCTTTCATAGATCGGATGCTTCTTCATCAAACTCCATGCTTGAACCTTTCCAAAATAAAGGTACGCCTCAACTATCCTTATACAGTTCTGTGGCACAAGCTATTATGAAGAAAATGGGCTATGACGCTCAAAACCCAGTCGGTTTGGGAGAAGGACGCGGTATTCTCACACCATTGGGGCCCGTCTTGACCAAAAGCCAGCTGGAAGATTGGAGACTCTACGGCTATGTAGAAAAGTCTTCACACGGGTTAGGGTATGATCCTGACACCCCCTTGAGACAGTTGACACAAAGGCTTAAAAGTCAATATACTGACCAAGCCTCAACATCTCAAGTCCATGAAGACATCGATCTCCCTGGATATCTCTTTGATGAGTCACCTGACAAAGATCCAGGAAGCTCATCCAATTGGTATGATTTCTCCGAAAATGAAGAGGAGTTGTCCGATGGCACAGACGTGTGGACTTCTGACCCAGAAGAACCCTCATCTCCAAAAGAATAAGCCTACTTCGACTCGGTTTTCAACAGGCGATTGGGATCATCTCATAGCAAGCCTTGGGAAAACTTACCGATCAAGAAGACCCGTGGAAAGGAACAAAACCTTGGTCTGGAAAATGCCCTTGAAACCCCAGAAGGTTTCGTTGAGCTGGAGGCCTCCGAAAATATTGTGGAGGAACCACCTTCGAACCTTCCAACAGAAGATCCTGTTCAAAAGATAGACTTGGGAACACCAGATAACCCACGTCCTGTATTCATAAGCAAGAATATAAAGGATGATGAGTTACCCGAGTATATCGCTTTTCTTCGTGAGTTCGTTGATTGCTTTGCATGGTCTTATGCTGAAATGCCAGGCTTAGACCCCAAAATAGCAGTTCACAAACTCAATCTTCAAGAAGACATCAAGCCTGTCAAGCAAGGCCAAAGAAGATTCCGTCCAGACGTGATGGATAAAATTGAACAAGAAGTTCAAAAACTCAAAAGCGTCGGCTTCATCCGTGAGGAACAACATCCTGAATGGTTGGCCAACATTGTCCCCGTGACAAAGAAAATGGGCAGATCAGGGTCTGTATTGACTATAGAGACCTGAATGGCGCATGCCCAAAAGATGAATTTCCGCTCCCCATACCAGAGGTAATGATTGATAATACCTGTGGATTCGAGCGAATGACATTCATGGATGGTTTTCTCTGGCTACAATCAGATAAAGATGCATCCTGAGGATGAAAAACATACATCCTTTCGAACCCCATTTGGCGTGTACTGCTACACTGTCATGCCATTCGGTTTTGAAGAATGCTGGTGCCACATATCAGAGGGCTATGATGAAAATATTCCAAGATCTTGCAGCAAAGACGGTTGAATGTTACGAAGATCATTCTCGAAACACCTCCGAGAAGTCTTCCTCCGGCTTCGCAAACACAAACTGCGAATGAATTCCATTGACATGCTTCTTCGGCGTCTCGTCGGGTAAGTTCCTCGGATTCTTAGTTCGGAAAGCTGGAATAGAGCTTGACCCATAAAAGTCAAAGCCATTCTAGAAATGCCCTCTCCAAGAACCTTGAGAGAACTCAAAGGGCTTCAAGGGAGATTAGCCTACATCAGACGGTTCATCTCCAATCTTTCGGGGAAATGCCGTCCCTTCTCCCGGTTGATAAAAAAAGGTGTAAACTTTGTCTGGGATGCTGACTGTGAAGCTGCTTTCCAAGACATCAAGTCATACCTGACAAAACCTCCAGTGTTAGCTGCTCCTACTACTGGAAAACCATTCATCTTGTACACAAGAGCCCTTGATCACTCTCTGGGAGCTTTGCTTGCGCAAGAAAATGATCAAAGAAAAGAAGCTGCTCTATATTACCTCAGCCGCATGCTAGTAGGTGCAGAGCATCGCTACTCTCCAGTCGAAAAAGAATGTCTTGCAGTGATGTTCGCCGTACAAAAGCTGCGTCACTACTTGCTTTCCAACACAGTCTACCTGGTCTCGAGGGTCAACCTCTTGAAGGTCCTTGTCACAAAGGCAGGTTCTCTCAATGCTCGACTGGCAAAATGGTCCATCCTTCTGTCACAATTTGATATTAGGTATGTACCACAAAAAGCAATCAAAGGGCAAGCTCTAGCGGACTTCCTCGCAGAGCATCCATTACCTAAAGATTCTCCACTCAGAGATGATCTCCCAGACGAACCAGTCTACAATGTGGAGACTTTCTCACAAAGTGCCTCCTGGGACATGTACTTTGACGGTGCAACCAGGACAAATGAAAAAAGACAGCTGATCTCGGGAGTTGGCATCCTCTTTGTTAGCCCCGACAAATACATGATTCCACACGCTTTCTCGCTACTGGAACCATGCACAAACAATGCAGCTGAATATCAAGCTCTGATCTTAGGATTGGAACTCGCCATCGAATCCGGTATCACCATGCTGGAAGTCTTTGGAGACTCTCAACTGATCGTCAACCAGATGAATCAGAAATTTGAAGTCAGGAAGCCAGATTTGTTGCCCTACTACAACAAGGCACAATCACTTCTGCAAAAGTTTGACATCTGTCACATCACCCACATTCGTAGAGGTGAAAACATACGTGCAGATGCCCTAGCCGGACTTGCCGCATCCATGGCAATCCAGGAAGGGGAAAACATGCAAGTCACAGTGTGCGAAAGAAGAATCCTTCCTCCTCTTAACACACACCAAGCAGTTGCTGAATGCCACCAAGTGGTCGGAAGTCGGATTTCAATCCTTCAAACTTCAATTGGCGACTGGAGGGATCCGTTCATTGATTACATTATGTTCGGAATCCTACCTGAAGATCCAAAAGAACGGGTAAGCATCCAAAGGCGAACCCCAAGCTTCCATTTGGATATTCCATCAAAAATCCTTTACAGGAAAATCCTTCAACGGAGTACTTCTACGCTGCTTATCACAACAAGAGGCTGAAGAAACACTCAAAGAAGTTCATGCTGGTCTTTGTGGAGCTCATCAGGCTGGACCTAAGCTCTATGATCAGATTAAAAAGGTTAGGATATTAATGGCCTACCATGGTAGCTGACGCAATGCAATTTGCTAAGCGCTGCCAACAATGCCAAGTTCATGGAGATTACATTCACATGCCTCCAGAATGGCTGCATCCTACAGCGATCTCATGGCCTTTCGAAGCCTGGGGTATGGACATCATAGGTCCTATTTCTCCCCCTTCAAGCAAAGGTCATCGCTTCATCTTCGCCGCTACGGATTATTTCTCCAAGTGGTCAAAAGCATTTGCGTTTTAACGAAATGAAGACCTCATCAGTCCTTCAGTTCCTGCGCACCAACATCATTTGTCGTTTCGGCATACCCCAAAAGATTCGTCCATGATAACGGACCACAGTTCCGGGATCATCGATTCTACAGGTTCTGCGACAAATACAAAATCCAAAGCTGTCCTTCGACTCCATACAATCCGGCAGCAAACGGGTTAGCAGAAGCTTTCAACAAGACACTCTGCAAAATCCTCAAAAAAATGGTCTCTAGTCACAAAAGAGACTGGAGCGACAAAATGTCTGAAGCTTTGTGGGCCTATCGAACCACCGTTCGAGGGCCAACACATAGCACACCATTCTCCTTGGTCTATGGATGCGAAGCTGTCGTGCCCTTGGAAGTACAAATTCCTTCCTTGAGGGTATCCTTGCAAAATGACATGACTCAAGAAAGCAATGTCAAATTGCGACTCCATGAGCTGGACAATCTCGATGAGAGACGGCTCGAAGCTCAACAAAGCATTGAACTTTACCAAGCACGTATGGCAGGATCTTTCGATAAAAAGGTCAGGCAACGCGCCTACAAAAAGAATGACTTGGTTCTTGCGGTAAAAAGACCAATGGTCTTCGCTCACAAGTCCAAAGGCAAATTCGAGCCAAAATGGGAGGGACCCTACGTCATCGACAAAGTTTTCTCCAATGGCGCATACGCACTCCTAAACATGGAAGGTGACAGATGTATGCTGCCCATCAATGGCAAGTTCTTAAAGCGGTACTACCCTTGAAGACTTACCCAACTGGGTAAGAGCAATGCTGTACGGCCAAAACCGGTTTCCAGGTACACGCTCGCCAAACCCACCTTTTTTAGAATTTTCATATCAAATGTTGAAATTTCTAGAAATCTAAAACAATGCTTACTTTCATCGTTTCATTGTTCAAAAAAATCCAGTTTCGGAACCTTTCCCTAACTTGCACCAAAGTTTCAACCCTTGAACCCAAAATTCATGTTTGAAACAAATCCGGATTCAGGGATTCCACCCCTAGTCCACCCTCCTTTTACCGCCCAAAATGGTTTTAGGTCAAACTTATGACCCTCGTGTCTTTAAACAAAAAAAAATGGTTTTTTAAAAACCGGCGAGGAAGCGACACTTAGTCGATACTTCGCACAAATCGGAAGCAAGCGAACCACGTTCGACACTTCCAAAATCGCAGGGAATCGACATTTCGTCGATACTTGCAAAATCCAAACTGTGGAGACGCAACATTTCAGTTGATATCCACAACCCAAATTTAAGAGGTTCGAAAAAAACCTAAAAAAACTGTGGAGACGCAACATTTCAGTTGATATCCATGACCCAAAGGTTCGAGAAAACCCACAAATTTCAAAAATCGTGGGGAAAACGACATCAAGTCAGTACCCGCAAAACCAAAATTTTTGAAAAGCAAGGATGCGACATTCCATCGCTACTTGCACCCAAATCCGCGAGGATGCGACATTCCATCGATACTCGCAACCCGAATGAGCAAGGATGCGAACTATTTCCATCGATACTTGCAAGAACATTCAGCAGGGAGGCGACTTTTAGTCGATACTTGCATTTTTGAAAACCAAACCGGCTATAAATGCCATCAAAACAGGCTATAAATGCCACAAACCGGCTATCAATGCCACCAAAACAAAACCGGCTATCAATGCCACAAACAAAAAAAAAACTTGGATTTCAAAAACGGCTATCAATGCCACCAAACACAACCGGCTATCAATGCCACCAAAACAAAACAAGGCTATCAATGCCACCAAAAACCGGCTATAGATGCCACAAAAAAAACTCGGCTATCAATGCCACAAGACAAAGCTGGCTCCCATGCCAAAATTGGCTTCCATGCCACAAACAAAACCTGGCTTTCCATGCCAAAACAATCATTTTGACAAAAGATTTTCACAAAATGACAACCTTTTGATCAAATCCCATTTAGCAATTACTTTTATCACAAAAAGATTCAAGTGAGCGTAGGGATAACAAAAAAAAAGAAAAGCATCCCATTTAGCAATTACTTTTGTCACAAAAAGATTAAAGTGAGCGTAGGGATAACAAAAAAAAGAAAGTGTTCACAAGCACTATAAAAAAAAAAGAGTACCAAAAAAAATACATGTGGTACCAAAAAAAAAAGAAAGTGTTCACAAACACTACAAAAAAAAGAGTACCAAAAAAAAAAATACATGTGGTACCAAAAAAAAAAGAGAGAAGGATGGTTTCTGTATACAGGAGCTCAATCAAAGATGGTCTCCAGCCAAGAGTTCAACTCCCCAAGCAAACTCTTAGCCTCAGCTGTCAAGGATTCCAAGGCACGCTTCTTCAGGAACTTGCCATGAGATGCTGGAGTGGGCTGTACCCCTTCTCTCACACCAGGAAGCTTACCTCGAGCAGCTTGCCATTGTTTATCCTCATCAGACTTCCTTTTGAGAACCCGTTCGGCATCTGCAACCTGGTGAATCAGGACACTCTCCCTGTCGCGAGCTTCTATTATGGCAGTCCACTTGGCAGCGACTTGTGCCTGCAGAAGCTCAAGACGTTTCCTGGCCTCATCGACCTCCCTATCAAGGATGTTAAGGTCATGTGTCAGCTCGATGATGGTTACCTCTTCTCTATTCCTCTTTCGGACTGCCACCTTCCTGCTTTCTGTAGCCTCATCTAGGTCAGACTTAGCCTTATCAGCAGGGTCCAGGAACATCTCCTTGAAGAACTGGTCATCAGCCAAACTCACGGTCTCAAACCACTTGTCACCCAGTGCAATGATCCTATCAACGATCGCCCTGGCACCTGTGACATCCAGACCAGCCTCTTCAGCATCACTGAGAATCTCCTGCACATGCTGGATCATGCCAAATCCGACTTCCAAGTGCCCAGAAAGGAGAGTCTCAATCCAAGAGCGCACAACTCGCACCACCACCTTCTTCGCAAAAAAGAAGAGATGGCCCAGCTGAGGATTCGCCCAACTCCGTTGGTCGGCTACTCATGTCATCATCTGTTGAAAGAGTAACAAAAGAACTCTTTCCAGCTGAAGCTGCTCCTGCTCGGGAAGGAATCTCAGCGCGAGGAATCTCCTCAATATTGTCAGAGCTGGTCCCAGGAATCTCTACCTCTGGATCAACCTCTGGCATCTCTTGCTCTGGAAGCAACGGATCCTCCTCTGCCACTTCAAAACCTGCAAAGGAAACACAAAAAGGTATGAATATGACCCTGTTTGAAAATCATTATCAGAGTTATAACTACAAAATACCTTCTTCGACGACTGGCGGAACACTCTCTTCCTCCATGAACTCATCGGAAGCATCATCAACATTTGCGTCCATCGATGGTTCAAAGTCATCAGAACCCTGTGGCAAGTCAGCTGACAAAAAAAAAAATAAAAAAAAAAAAATAAAAATGTGTTAGCAAGCCAAGTCAAAAAAAAAAAAAGGGGAGCAAAAGAAGTATACCAATTGGAGATTCTGGATCTTACTCCAGAGTCCCATCGGTCTTCTTCAGTGTGCCTCAACAGGATCCATCACACACTCATCGGTTGGGGACCTCAGGCATCACCAAGTCTTCCTCTGCTAAAAAAAAAAAGAAGAAAGCGAGAAACAAGAAGCAAATCATAACATGGAAAAATCCCATGAAAAGAAATGGAAAGAGAAAAAGGAAGAATCATACCTTCACCGACGGTCTTCTTCTTCTCGGCTTTCTCTTCTCCGGAGGCTCGTCAGCATCCACTGGCACATCCTTCATTAATAGTAAGAGGAACTTCCAAGTTAGGAGAGGTCCTCATGCTGCCCCTTGCTACTATGATGACTCCTCCTCCTCTTACTTCTGCGGGCTCGCTTTTTAGAGGAACCTGCCCCGCCGCAGAGTCAGGTTTCCACTTGACTCATCACTGGATGGTCTGCTCTTGCCAGTAGACTCCACGGAAGCTTGCCTCTGTGCCGCCTGCATCCAAGCGCCAAGTTCGGCTTCCTCCTGTTCTAGCTGCTCCAAAGCCTCGTCAGGTATTTCTCGAACAGCTTCAGAACCGATGACGCCCTGGTCACCGAGAAAGCCTATCTTGTGCTTCTCTCCAGAAAGGAAGGACCAAACTTCCTCTCGCCGGATGCCATCCGACTTTCCAAGGCCCTTTCCAGATACCAGCTTCACATCAAGCTCCTTCCTGGAAAGTCCCCGATATGCCGAGAAGCTCTCCGCGAACCACTTCGCAAAGCCGGCAGGTCCGGGAAGTCAGCAACACAGGATAAGAAATCATGGCTGTAGTGTCTTCAGCACTATAGAAAGCCCATGCATTTCTCCCGTCCTGTAAGCCTCCAAAGCGCTTCACCATGCTTGAAGGCGCTCCAACAACGCCTTGAGAAAAGCCAAGTTGCAAAGCAAAGCGAGAAGGTACATACGGCTGGATGTCGACGAAAAGATGTCTGCGGTACACCATCGTGCCGACACGTATGCTGAAAAGCCACTCTCTCTCTGCATTTGTCAAGGAATAATGCCTTCCCGACCCCGCCCTGGTAGAGTCTTGGGAGGCACCAAAATCAAAAGCCTTCTTCCGCAACTCCGGAGAAAGCTTTACTGAAGATTGCCCCATCTCGACGTCCCTGAACCGTCGGATCCTCATGCGGGCAAACAAAAGTGATTCGGACACGGCTTTGCCCTTAGCCAGTCGAATCATCAGAGGATCATCATCCTGTGCAACACCCAGCCGATGGAAGCCAGGACAGTGGTATACATACCACGAATAAAAGATATGGGCTGAAAATACCCTATTCATGGGAAGCCCAAGCCGAACTAGAAAAGCAGCAGCCTGCAGTTCGGTACACAGGTAGGAGTAAAGAGCAGGCACCAAAGCAAGCTGCTCTCCAAACGCCATCTGACAAGCCGGAAAAATACAATGCGGCCTGATGTGCGTTCCATCTCCTCCAGCAAAAATAGCCTCACCAAGCCAATAAGTGAGGTACACAGCAAGATCTCTCCTCAGTGCAATGTCAGGACATATGGCGTTTGTACTTGCACAGAAATCTCTCAACTCTTCTTGCATGGCCAAGATCTTCTTTGAACTTGGATCCTGAGCTCCAGCTTCTTGGGTCATGCTATCAGAAGGCTCCCTACTATCAAAGAAGTTGGGGAATGAAGAGCAAAAACTCTTCCAACTGCTGGATCTAACTTTCGAACCCCCCTTCTCCTTCAAAAAATCATAGAAGGCGACGAGCTGAAAGTATAGAAGCCTGAACTCCTCAGACTGCCCCTCGAGGACGCTGTCAATCGGCATAAACTCCTCATAGAGTTTGCCGAGGATGGGCAATCCGGTAATAGCGCTCAGCTCCTTCAAAGAAAAACCAATCTCACCATTCGTCACAACGAAGGTATTGGTTTGAGGGAGGAACGACTCCAGCATAGCCATGAAGGCCTCGTCGGAAAAGATCACGGTCTCCCCAAAAGCGCGGACCGCATCAAAAATCCCGGCTTCCTTCAAAACGGCGCCACCAATCAGCAGGACGCGATCAGTCCACGACTTCCACTCGGAGTCAGCATTGAAACGACCTCGAAGTCGAAAAGGCTTGATCCAATTGCTGCCGTCACCGCTGAAAATACCAAGGCCCACCGGTCTCAAATCGACCGACGGATAATCAGAGCCCTGGTAGCCGCTGGATGGCATCAACAGGTCCATGTCAACAGGCGACCTCTCCGTATATCCAGGAGAACCGCCAACAAAAACCCCGGTCTTGATTACATTTGTCCTTCTCACCCAGCTTGGAGGATCTTCCCTCTTGGGGCACGTGGGGGCAAGGCTCAGAATCGAGACGGTGCGATCAAACATCGACCGGGTAGTAACAGTCTTCTTCTCACCATCTGCTGTGAAGGAAAACTAAAAAGATCTCCTCTGGTATGTAATGTCGTCAGGGACTGCATCACCAAAGAAGAAGGTAGGCTTGGGCAAAATGCTCTGATCTTCCATCACCCATGGACGACTGCTTACCATGATCTTATAGAATTCCTCTCCCTTGAGAGTGATCAGTCGCTGCCCTCATCTCATCTCTGTTGAGGGAGTCGCACTCTTCCAGATTTCTCTCAACATACTGGACCTTCTCGAAAGCCTGCTGAACGGCCGGATTAGAAGATCTAGAAGATCGACGAGGTACGCTTGTAGCAGGCTCTTTACCCTTGTTCGCTCTGGAGGAACCACCTGAAAAGGATGGAAAAGAAAAAGATCAAACATCAAAATGACAGAATCTCGCTAAAAAAAATCTGGCGAAATTTTGACATGATGACGGGGCAATTCCGAAGAAAAGGAACTATCCCGAAAGAAATAGAAAGCTTGAAGATGGCTCAAGATCGCTGCGAGCTCCGAAACTCCAAACTTTCGAAACCTAAAAGTCTCCGCAAAATCAGGAAGGGCTCAACATCACTGCGAGCTCCAAGTTCCCAAATTTGCAAACACTTTCAGGTATGCAATCACATCATGCTACAAATTTAATTTACAAATTAAAGGCATGCATGAACATCTAGATTTGCGAAAAAAATGCATTATCATAATGAGCAAACAAAAAAAAAAAGAAAAGAAAAGAAACTTTCTCAAAAAAAAAAAGGGGAAAGAAAACAAAAAAAAAAAGGAAAAGAAAAGAAACTTTCTCTAAAAAAAAAGAAGGGAGAAGAAAAAAAAAAAAAAGAAGAAAAAAAAGAGGAGGGGGCTGGCCCACAGGCCACGTGGCCGTACGGCCAGATCCGTACGGATCTGTCCGTACGGCCCACACAATAAAAAAAAAAAAAAAAAAAAAACATGAAAAAAAAAAGAAAGAAAAGAAAGCAAAAAAAAAAAACGTGTAGAAAAAAAAAAAAAAGAGGCAAAACACGTGAACAAAAAAAAAAAAAAGAAAAAGAAAGAAACAAAAAAAAAAAAAAAGAGAAAGAACTTTTTTTCCTACAATGAAGTTTTCTTGAAAAAAAAGGAGAACTTACTTGAAGCCATTGATGGAGAAGAAGAAGAAAACTCTTGAAGATCTTGAAGAAGAAAAGCTCTTGCTCTTGAAGCCCTCTTGAGATTATTGCAAAAGAAAGTAGTAAGAGCAAGAGATCCAACCTTCTCCTTGCTTTTATAGAGGAGAGCAAACCAAAGAAGGAAAGAAGAAAGAGGTAAGTGTTACTAATTAGTAACCTTACCAAAAGAAAGAAATTAGAAAGATTCTTTCCAAAAGAAAGATATCTTGAGAGATTTTCTCCCTAAAATCAATCTATGACGGATTCTTTCCCAAAAGAAAGATATCTTGAGATATCCTATCCCAAAATAAAGGGATCTTGAGAGATTTTCTCCTAAAATCAATCTATGACGGATTCTTTCCCAAAAGAAAGATATCTTGAGATATTCTATCCCAAAAATAAAGGGATCATGAGAGATTCTCTCCAAGTAAAGATATTCTTAGATATTCTCTATCCAAATGAGATATTTTTGGATATTCTTTACAAAAATGACACCATATGAGATCTAAGCCATTTCAAAAGCTTAAGGTCCCATGGGTTAGCCCATATGAGCCAGGTTTGACCACCTAGGCACACAAAAAAAAAAAAAAAAAAAAAAAAAAAAAAAAAAGAAGAAGAAATTTTTTTGGGCTTTTAGTCAAAGAGAAATCCCTCTTACCAAGAGCATACAAAAATGGTTCCATGCCTCTTTTGAGTTGATTGGACCATACAAAAGAAAATTCCAAGCCCTATGAGCTTCCAAAAATCAAACCATCCAGCCTCATCTACCAAATTGAGCCAAAATCTTAAAATTGACATTCCATCAAACCAAATCCTGGTCCCCTAACTTGCCACATACAGCCTGTTAGGTCACAAGACCAAAACCAAAAACCAAAACCTGATCCCCTAACTTGCCACATACAGCCTGTTAGGTCACAAGATCAAAACCAAAATTGATCCCCCAACATTCCACATACAGCTTGTTGGGTCACACGATCAAAACCAAACCCGACCCCCTAACCTGCCATATATAGCCTGTTAGGTCACAAGGTCAAAACCCAAATCCACATCCCTGATGTCATCTTCAAAACTTTGCCTCGAGATGGTACGTGATCCCTTTCACTACCATAAAATTCCCCTGGAAGCTCAAAAGGCTACAAATACCAAAAAGAAAGATTGATCAAAGACTCTTGGTCAAGTCACAGGCTCTCCTTCAAAAAATCTCTTCGAGGCACATCGACTACAAAAGTTAAGCAACTCGCCGCTGTACCTCGAGGGGGCATTTGTTGACACCAAAAATGTCACTTTGCCTTTCCAAGATCCAAAGAGCTACATGAAGTCGCAACCTGCCATAAATAGGCAATGCTGCTTCCAAAAATAAAATCTTGTCAGAATCAAACAAAAACTGCAAGATTCATCCAGACAGCCAAAAGAGGAGTACACAAGAAGTTTCAAGCCATTTCAAGATCATTTGGCCTAACTTCGCTTCTCCAACAGCCAAATCAAGCCTCTCGGCGGTAAAGCTCTCCGGGACCATGATTTCCAAGACAGAACCTATGGATCATCTTAAAATGACTCCAATAGGTTCCCTGTCAAATTTCAAGTCAATCGGACATCGGTTGACCGCACATTAAACCGCGACATCTTCATCGCGATAAAAAGCAAGTCTGCAGGTGATAGGACCCCAAACGGCTTCGAAACTCAAACAAAAGCCTATGGTTGGTCTTATTTATTGCTCAAGAGGCTTCACACCAAATTTCAGGTCATTCCGACATCGTTTGACCCAGTTTCAGCTTCTGACGGGAAATCGGCAACTCTGCGCGACAAAGTCTTCGGCTTTCTCAGGAAATTGGAAACTTTGCAAAAAAAATGCAAGGATTCTCATCAGGTTTCCTACAAAGAAATCAGGCCAATAAATGATCAAAATGTCAAAGAAAAGTACAGAAGAAAAAAGAATCAAAAAAGAGCAAAACGGACGCAAAACGGGACCAAAAAGGGGGAAAACCCCCCAGGGTCGCAGACCCCTGCGACCCTGGGCCAGGGTCGCAGGCCCCTGCGACCCTGGGCAAGGGTCGCCGGCGACCATGGACCCCGGGGTCGCCGGGAAAGCCCCGGAAACCCCGGTTTTCGCCGTTTTTTTCGCGATTCGAGGGGTCCAGCCTCTGGTACTTTCCAAAATTCATGCTTTTGAGACACCAAGTCCTCTGATATCCGTCCAAAACACGGGTAAATCATCAAGAGTATCAAAGACAGTATTGATCGCCACCCGGTCAACCAAAAAAAAGTGTGCTTTCCACCCGACCGATCGAGAAATCGACAGGACAGATGGCACCGACCCGCTGTTGGCAACAAACATCTGAAATTACATGATCATCTGATGTCGATCTACATGAAGATCCATCGATGATCATCAACAGAAGAATCCCAAAAGACGTGGCACGGCCCGCGACTCTTCAGCTGCTCGGCGACCACTTAATGCGATTAATTGACTAGCTTTATTACAGTCATTAATCCATTTCTTTGGACGGCCCAATCAGAAGCAAGCATTCGGGAGTTACAAGTCAAGAGATTCATGGCATTTAACCCATGAAACTCCTCCCATCATGGCGATTAAAGGCGATTAAATGCCCTCAATCTCCTCCGGCCAATCAGAAGCCAAGAAAAAGGAGTTACAAAATAAACAATTCAATTTTGTAACTCCTCCCATTATGCGGCTTAATGACAATAAAAGCCCATAAACCCTCCTAAAAGGCTACCTAAAAGCCTATAAATAGGAGAGCTCTCCAAGAAGAAAGGACAGCAGACAGAAATCAGAAAGATCAGAAAAACACACAACAAACATCAGACAGCAGTCAGAAATCCAGAGAAAAGAAAAAGAGAGAAAACTCTGCGGAAGTTCTACACCGGCCACCGCAACAAGGTGACAAAAGTCCCTTAGGGGGTACCCCCCCAAGGTCCTTGCCTTCTCCTCCTGCCTCCAATGGCTTAGATATGGCTTTTTCAGCCCGTCTACTCGGTTTTTTATTGGACATAGGACCTTCCTTTGGTCTTTGTCTTCTAAAAACCCGAGGTTATAGCCAAGCCAAGCGAATCAAATAGCATCCTCTGTTCTCATCTGCATGGATGATGGCGAAGCCCACATATGGCTTGCGACCGTCAATCTAAACGAGTCCTCCACAATCTCCTGAGAAGTTAGATCCTCCTTTTCTTGCTTTTCATTGTAGTTTGTATTTTTTTAAAAGAGACAAAAATCACAATTCTTGTCTTTCATTGTTGATAAGGATTGTAAATCGGCTATAAACGCCAAAAATCGGCTATAAACGCCAAAAATCGGCTATAAACGCCAAAATCGGCTATAAATGCCAAAAAAATCGCCTTTCACGGCAAATCAAGAAAATGTCTCTTTTCTTAAATATATGTGCAATGGAAAACTTGAAAGAAGTTGATTTCCTTTTTACTTACGAAGGTTGATCTCCGAATCACCATTTGCAATTCCAAGTAAAATAGAAAATCTGGCACACCCACAAAAAAAGAAATGTTGATGCACGCCCCTGCCCCCCGGTTACGAAAGGGTCGGACCCGACGGACTTCCATGTCCGCCGACCTCGGTAGGAACCGAGCAGGAGCGCGGTCCATCACCCCCAAGGTCTTTGCCTTCTCCTTCTGCCTCCAATGACTTAGATGTGGCTTTTCAGCCCGTCTACTTGGTTTTTTACTGGACATAGGACATCCTTTTGGTCTTTGTCCTCTAAAAGCCTGAGGTTATAGCCAAGCCAAGCGAATCAATAGCATCCTCTGTTCTCATCTGCATGGATGATGGCGAAGTCCACATATGGCTTGTGACCGTCAATCTGAACGGGTCCCCCACAATCTCCTGAGAAGTTAGATCCTCCTTTTCTTGCTTTTCATTATACTTTGTATTTTTTTAAAAGAGACAAAAATCACAACTCTTGTCTTTCATTATTGATAAGAATTGTAAATCGGCTATAAACGCCAAAATCGGCTATAAACGCCAAAAATCGGCTATAAACGCCAAAATCGGCTATAAATGCCAAAAAAATCGCCTTTCACGGCAAATCAAGAAAATGTCTCTTTTCTTAAATATATGTGCAATGGAAAACTTGAAAGAAGTTGATTTCTTTTTTACTTGCGAAGGTTGATCTCCGGATCACCACTTGCAATTCCAAGTAAAATTGGAAAATCTGGCACACCCACACAAAAGAAATGTTGATGCACACCTTTGCCCCCGGTTACGAAAGGATCGGATCCAACGGACTCTCATGTCCGCCGACCTCAGTAGAACCGAGCAGAAGCGCTGTCCATCAGCCATACTTCAGCTGGCCTCAGCCTATGCAAGGTGATCCCTCCTCCTGAGACCAGAGCAGGTTCTACGCCTACCACAAGCAAAATGGGCACAAAACCGAAGAGTGCAGGATACTGAAGTCACACTTGGAAAAACTCGCCAAGGAGGGCCACCTGAAGGATTACATCAAAGTGGGAGATTCTGGCAGCAGCCGAAATCACCAAAGCGGCGACAAAGACCCGGACAGTGATGGGTCAGAGAAGATCATCAATGTCATCCACCTGGCACACTCTGTGCCTTCCACTTCCCCAAAGGGCAACGCTCAGGCTCGTGCCGAGGCCAGGCGAGCCTCTCATGGAAAGGAAGTAATGACGGCCGAGCTCGGACCAGCACCAAAGAGAGCACGACGGGCGCCCAGCGATCTAATTTTCGAAAAAGGACCTCGAAGGAGTCCAGCTCCCCCATAACGATCCGCTCATCCTCACGTTGAAGCTACGGGACTTCACAGTCAAGAGGATCCTCATCGATCTCGGCAGTTCATCTGAAATACTCAATTTAAGCTGTTTCAGGAAGATGGGTCTCTCGAAAGCAGACTTGCAAGAGGCCCGTACGCCTTTGATTGGGTTCAGCGCCAAGCCGGTATACCCTAAGCGGAAGGTAACTCTGGAAACCAGCGTAGGTGGAGCCTCCGTAATAAACAACTTCCTTGTGGTAGACGCTCCCTCTCCATACAATGCCATTATGGGCAGAACCTGGCTCCACAATATGCAGGCTATTCCCTCCACACTTCACCAAAAGCTCAAATCCCTGTTGGAGAACAAAGATGGTAGTATGGGCGTGATCACCGTGGAAGGGGATCAGCAGATGGCCAGGCACTGAATGATGGCCGTGGTCCCTGGAGAAAAGGAGCCGGGGCAGGTACATATGGCGGAACTCGAAAGGGAGCTGGACGAGATCGGCCGAGACCCTAAGAAGAAGAGCTCGAGGATCTAGCCGAAATCAGGATCAATCCACGCGACCCGGACAGATTTTTCCTGCTCGGCAGCCAACTTGCCGATCCCGAAAGGGCCGAGCTCTCTGAATTCTTGATGCAAAACAGAGATGTCTTCGCCTGGACTCTGAGCGAAATGCCTGGTATCGACCCCGAGGTCATGTGTCACAAACTGAACGTGGATCCTAAACACAAGCCCATGATGCAAAAAGCCCGCAGATCAGGACTGCCGCAGACAGAAGCCGTGGCCGAGGAGGTCGACACGTTGCTGGAGGCAAAAGTCATTAGGGAAGTCCAGTACCCGGTCTGGTTAGCCAACACTGTGGTTGTCAAGAATAAAACCGGCAAGTGGAGAGTGTGCGTCGATTTCACCGACCTCAATAAAGCTTGCCCGAAGGACAGCTTCCCGCTTCCAAAGATCGATCAGATGATCGACGCCACCGCCGGCCACGACAGGATGAGTTTCCTCGATGTCTATAGAGATTACCACCAGATCCCGATGTTTGAGCCAGACAAGGAGAATACTGCATTCATAACGTCCCGCGGCACTTATTGTTACAGAGTGATGCCTTTTGGATTGAAAAACGCTGGGGCAACCTATCAGCGACTCCCAACCCTGAGAACAGAACTTGTTGATCAAGGCTGAAACGAGATGAACCTGGCCATGGAACTAGAATTGGCAGACGAGCGTAGAGAAGCAGTGGCCATACGACTGGTCAACTACCAGCGACGGCTTGCCAAAGGATACAATGAAAGGGTCAGAGAAAGAAGGTTCTCGGTAGGAGAGCTGATCCTGAAGAAGACGCTCCCGGCTGACAAGAACCCAAACGAAGGCAAACTAGCTCCAAACTGGCACGGCCCGTTCAAAGTGATATCGATGGCAGGACAATCATCATACAAACTGGAGGACATGGATGGCAGGCAGTTGTTGCAACCGTGGAATGCAACCCACCTCAAGAAGTTCTTTTTTTAGAATTGTAATCAAAGTTCCGCGGTCAATAAAAGAAGCCTTCATTCTGTCGTCGATTTGCGACATCAAGTTATTGAATTCGGCAGCAGCAAAAATACCTGAGACTGACTTTGGGTTCATACACCCAGTCACTCTCAAAACTCGGGTTCATACACCCTGAGACTAACATCGGGTTCATACACCCAGGCTTCTCAAAATTTTGGGATCACGTACCCAGGGACTGACTTCAGGTTCATACACCCAGTCGCTCTCAAAACTTGGGTTCATACACCCTGAGACTGACCTCGGGTTCATACACCCAGGCTTCTCAAAATTTTGGGTTCACGCACCTAGGGACTGACTTCAGGTTCATACACCCAGCCGCTCTCAAAACTCGGGTTCATACACCCTGAGACTGACCTCGGGTTCATACACCCAGGCTTCTCAAAATTTTGGGTTTACGCACCCAGGGACTGATTTCGGGTTCATACACCCAGTCGCTCTCAAAACTCAGGTTCATACACCCTGAGACTGACCTCGGGTTCATACACCCAGGCTTCTCAAAATTTTGGGTTCACGCACCCAGTGACTGACTTCGGGTTCAAACACCCAGCCGCTCTCAAAACTCGGGTTCATACACCCTGAGACTGACCTTGGGTTCATACACCTAGGCTTCTCAAAATTTTGGGTTCACGCACCCGGGGCTGACTTCGGGCTCATACACCCAGTCGCTCTCAAAACTCGGGTTCATACACCCTGAGACTGACCTCGGGTCCATACACCCAGTCACTCGAATTCACCTCGGTGAATAGCGTTCGTGTAACATATTCATCTCGGCCAAGAGAGAAGTTTAAAAAAAAAGAGGAGGGACAAAGAAACTCCACTTGCATCCATAGAAATTCCATTTGTATTGATCTAGATATTTTCATTACAATAGAAAATTTCATTACAGAAAAGCAACAGAAAATACAGTAAGGAGGCCCACAGTCCTCTAAAAGCAAAAAAGGAAGCTCGGAGACAATGATCTTCATTCGTCCTCAGCGTCGTGAGCTCTACAATACCCTGTGGTCAGTTAGACCAAAATTTGCAAACAAGCTCCCTGATCGCCACAGATGCTTGATCTCCGCAGAACCCCGCAGGATCCTATGGTTGGTCAGACCAAGTCCGCAACCAACTCCCAGCCGCATCGACAAGAGTTGACCTCCACACAGCCGCATAGGCAGGAGTTGATTAAAGACCTGCGTTCAGACAACGCGTGGTCCATGGTGACTAGATTCAGAGAGCGTGCGGTCCACGATAGCCGGTCACGACCTTTCCCGGAGTTGTTTTCAGTCGCAAAAGGCTCACACAGAGCAAGGCTTCTTAAAAAACTCTTGGGGGGATAGAACCACCAGAGTATCCAGCGGAGGCGAACAGATCTCCACGACTGTGAGGAACATAAGGGGCCACTGATCTGGGTTTTTTGTCTTTGGCAGACTAATCTCCCTTACTTGAGGCACTGGTGAACGTGAAGCAGAAGAGAAGCCTCTATTTATAGGAGGAGGGTGTCTCAGGTTTCAAGGACTTATTTATGAGGTGTGTCCTCCCACGCCTCGCGTATAACGCACGACACCTCTGAATTGACCGGCCGATTGGATGGCGACAAGTGGAGTCATCTGCTTATTTTCCGCATCGATCAGGCTGCTGTACTTAGTACCATTTATGAGCCTTGGAATTTGGAATACCAGAACGGATAACAATGGAAACCGCCAGGTACCCTCATTCCAACTCAGGCAATCCTCCTACCACAAAGCCATCAAAATTTTACCGAGCTCAAACACTTGGCCTAACAAAAAAAACACGGGGTGGGGGGGGGGGGGGGGGGGCACAGGAGAAAGATTCACAAAAGCAAGAACACCAAAAAGAAGAACAAGTATGTGAACAAAGCCCAATTTTATTAACTTATTTTCTATATACAAGGCACGAAGTTACAATTCGAAAGCGAGGTACAATCAGAAAATATTCAAAAAGTTACAAAAGAAAAAGACTTCGGCGAATGCCGTCCCCGGAGGCTAGAGCAATGTCCTCATTGTTTATCCGAAAGACCGGCCGCCTCGGCAGCAGGCGCGGTCGTTTTTGTTTCTTTGGCAATCAGCACGGTTGTTTCTGAGATATCTACAGAAGGAAGAGATGGAACGCCTTCCGAAGGGGCGACAGCAATGGGTGCTTCGACCTGGGGACTCTCAGGAAAGGGAGCATGGCTCGATTCTAGTACCGGGCCTGAATACTTCGGAAGGTTCTGATAGATCGGATGATCTTCAAGGACCCCTGCCTCTTTCAATGCAGCCCGACAACCCTCCTCAAACAGGAGAGAGCTTATCTCCCCCACCTGTCTTTCGTAGTCCTCCGTGGCCCGGTCCACTCCCTTCTGGAAAGCAGCGTGGACTTCGGCCCGAAGCAAGGACTTAAGGTCGACGCTCTCCTTCAATGACCGCTCCAACTCGGACTTCTGTCTCGCCAGCTCGGCTGCCGATTTAGCCCTCTCATTTTTCAGCTCAGCCTCCAGTTCGAGTATCCTCTTCATCTTCAAACGAATCTCCCCTCTCAGCTCGTGGGTCTTCGCCGTTAGGTCAGTGATGTTGGTTAAGGCCACCCCCATCTCTGCGTTCAGCTCGGCGTTACTCCTCGTCAAACTGGCCAGCCTGCTCTGACACTCCGCCAAGTCCTTCCTGAGCTTCTCTCTTTCGGACTCCAGCTGGGAGACTCTGGAGACGTTCTTGTCGCTCCTTTCTATGACTAGCTGGAGCTTCTGAATATTCAGCAAAAGAAAGTTACATCAGATATCAAAAGCCGAGACATAGTTAGTCAAAGGCTATCTGAGAAACTTACTATGAGAGAGGCCTGGATTGCCGAGGCCAGCAGACTCTCATTACCATACTTCGCGCGATTCTCCATGTCACGCGGGAGGGCGGGGGGCTTTGCAAGAGCCCCAGGTGGAGTTTCCAACCTCGGCCTCCATGGGGCTGGCACGATGGGACGGGATCCCGAGACCTACCGAGGGCTTTCCCCTGGAGGACCGCTGGTTTCGAGCCGCTTCTCAGGTGGAGCCTTGTCCACTGGTTTGTCTTTCTCCAAAGGAGCCTGCCCTCCAGGGGCGCGCGCGGATCCTTTACCTTTGGAGCCTTCTGAGCCCCGAGTCCCTTTCCCCCGCCTTAGATTTCTTGCTTGATGGAAATCCGTCCCTCGTACTATCAGGGGAGCGTCTCCGTTCTCCCACACTTAGGGCGATAACAAGGGCGGAGGAGACTACGACACCACCTGAGCCTGAAGCTGCGCGGGTGTTGGCAGAAGAAGGCGCTGCGGAAGAAGAAGGCCGGTGCCTGAATTTGGCCGTCAGATCCTTGGTTTTCAACGGGGGTAGATCTCCGTCCATCCCCTCTCCTTGATCAGATGAATAAGCTTCTACGGCCTTTCTTAAGCTTACAGACTCCGAACTGGCGGAAGTGGACACCTCGGCACCGGATGCAATTCGGCTAGCAACTGGACCAGTCAGCGGAATACCTCCTGGCATGGCCAATGTGACGGAAGGAAGTTCAGTCTACGGCTCGTCCCCCTGCGCTGTCTCGACCCTTTTGTAGTGACCGCGGTACCTCGGCGTGTAGCCCAACAGCTTTCAGGCCGCCATGTTCTCGTACCCGGTGTACTTTTCAACCTTTTTATGGTCAGCTACGTTCTTCCTCCAGCCGTCCCATGTCGCTCGACACTGCCTCTCCCGCAGTTCTGCACGATAAGAGAAAACATCAGTTCAGCAATTCGAAGGGTGAATAAAATGAGCACAAAATGAAGGGACGATATTTAGTTTGGACAACCCCGAGGTGGCGCGGGACCATGTGTGTTTTGTCCTCACTGGCGCAAAACTCCCAGTCCCCCGAGACGCAGAAGAGGTCGTCATCGGCGTTCTTATTTAAATCTTCCAAAGCCAAGACGAAGCCCTTCTGGAGCTATTTCACCCGGAGGTAGTAGTTGCCTCCCCCGGCCTTACAAATGTCATATGCATCCTCGATGTCATGGACACTGAGGTTGATCCCTAAAACCTCGTTTAGCTTGGCTGTGCCCATGACGACCATGTAGCCGTTGGGCATCAACTGGCAGGGGGCAAGAGACCAAGCACTAAGGCAAGCCCTAAGCAAGGGGTGTAAGGGAAACCTAACCCACCATCGATTACAGAAATCAAGGGGAACGGCATCCAGACGCCGGACAAGCAGCGCAGGGCATAGATGGAAGGATTCGCCGGCCTGAGGCGGACCCCCTCCGGGATATTATACGTCCACCTAAATCTAGCTATACCCTCAGGGGTCTCTAATTTAAACTTGTCACCAGCCATTTCTACGACTCAAGGTTGAACAAAGGAGATGAGAAGAAACCCTAAAGAACCCAAACTCAAGAGAAACTTACAGATGGACGAATCAGAGACGAAGATCAATCTGGGCACACAATGTCCTCGACGTTACGTAATCGTCCTCGCTTGAGAAGCTCTGAAAATGTCTTACGGGAGTGAAGGTGAGAAGTAAAGACAAAAAAGAAGACGCCCTTATTTATAAGGGGAAGAAGACCTTCCTTGGGCGCCGTTTCGAAGTTTGAAAAGAAGTTGCATCGCAAATCGCGCCTGTCCCATCAATTTGACGGCACAATCGCTCACGGACCGACGTGTGTCACTGCCATCCCGTTCCTCATGATGACTGAGATGCAATATTAATTACCTCGAGGAGTCGGAACGACGCTAAATAATGATCAAGCATCCCCTAGCGGATTTTCCCTTTATAGCTTCTGACCTCAAGGGGCTGGAAACCCTAAAAAGTCAGAAGCTATGGGACAATTGTGTGGGGTGATTTTTAAGGTACCAGGATTACACTAACCTCGGCAGTAAACTGCTGATCAAGCACACCCACGTGCCGTCCAAACACACATCGGTAATAGGGTCAGAGCCTTGGCCGAATCCAGACTGACCTCGGCTACCGACCCTTACCTCGGCTACACATGCCGACCTCGGCCAAGGGAGCCGGATCGCCAGTCAAGATATATATCATGGTCGCCTCCCTGCTTCTACCACATCATCGGACACATAACTGAGTACAGGCACGTGCTAATGAGACAGATGGGCCATCCCAGCGTCCACAATCTTCACCAGATCGCTGACAAGGCGGCATCCAACGGCTGTAGCCAAATCAGGGCAGAGCCCGAGGACGGATTCGATGGGACCACAACCGCCAAAGACTTGAGACATGACCAGCCCAACATGACACGTATTTAATGCAATATGGGCTGATCGGACTGGCATCAAATGCATTGTGGGCTATGATGGATTCTCATTTATTACTTTGTGGGCTAATGGGATCATTCCTATCAAATCTAGGGGCCCACTCAAAGATATCAGGTAAATTCCTCTATAAATACGAGGATGTTCCAAGACAAAGGTATGCATACACATCCCCTCTTGAGTCATTACTATGTCTCTCTTCTCCTTCGACCTTCGTTCTAACTTAGGCATCGGAGAGCCCTGCGCTACCCACAGCCAGGGTGCTCTGACCGTTTGTTCCTCCCCTTTCAGGCTTTACGGCAACTAATCTTCACCATTTATTTGGATAAGTCCTACCGGGCACCCCATAATCTTGTGAGTTATAATTTTTGCACTTACACAAGGATAGTGAACCCAACCCTAGCACGAGTGTGTCGGAACTCTTGTAAGGGAAACGCGATCATTCTCTTACGTATAATCCAATCATTATCAATATAATGTGATATGATTGAAATGTACCCTACATTTTGTTTGGAGGTCAATTACTCTGAAGTTAATGCCACTTTTTTAGGTATATTTTGAAAAGTGGCTTTTAAATTCTCTTTTTCTTTCAAATTCTTTTTATTGCATCATTTCTGACAACGACTCTAGAAATCTTCTGCCATGAAGGGACAAAGGCTTACCTTAAGAAAATTTCAAAAGCTTGACCTTCTACAATCACAAATGGTAATTGGCAAACTATTATAAAATTTATAAGTTAGTATCTAACATTATTTGGGTCATATGAAAAAACTCCTAAACCACCACTTGAAGCGGCTTGAGAATGTTGGGTTTGGACGGTCCCTCTCCTGCTGGCCCCTTGCCCCCGAATCTCCTCCGACATGTCTGGGCGGATACAATTTCATGTATCTAAGAAGGTGGACAAGGCCACCTGATGATCTGCCACTGTAAAGTTCTTTACAACATATGCATCGTGCCATTTCTTCTACTACTACTTTGGGATCAGGGACCTTAACTTTATCAAAATGTTTTCAAACTACAGAAGTCTTTCTTCTTTTGTTCTAGTTGAAGAACTTGGGGCATCACCGCCAACAGATTATGGATGACTTTCTACTTTTATCCCCTAATCCTCATCCTGAGAAAAAATCTCAAGATCTTCTGCATTTAGAGAGAACTCAGTGTTGAAAGGTTGTGATGATCCAACCATTTTTTGAAAAGAAATTATAAAAAAAACTAAATAAATAATTATATATAATGTGTTTGTTGTGACAATTTCTATAAGAAAGGGGAGAAGATGAGACTTAATATAAAATATTATTATATATATTTACTAAACAAATTTAAAATAAGAAATAATAAAAATCTCTATGAGAGTGGGAGGGCGAATGGAGAAGTTGTACTGAGAGACTGAGAGAGAGCTATTTCATTAGTGAGTAGTGACTGGTGAGAGAGAAATTCTTAGCCTTGAAAATGTTGAAAATTCTTTCTTAGAGAGCTTAGATACATGGAGATAGCTTAGAGGGAGTGTAGATGACTGTTGAGAAATGAGAGGAGAAGATGTATTTATAAACTTTCTAAGTGTTGAAATGACACAAAATACTCATCATTTGACCCTTTTTTTATAGTTGGAGGGGGAGATAATGGTAAAAAATGGGCAAATGACACTAAACTCCCCCATTTGACCATTTATAGTTGTTGGTGGGTAACAGGGCAAAAAACCATTTTTGTTGACCTTTTTTTTTGGGTTGCGTTTGTGTGTGTGTGCGAGAGAGGGGGGGTGTTTCAAAAATTATGACCGTTGAGGCCGGGCCGGGCTGTGCCCGCTCGTTGACTTAGTCAACGGAGCAGGCACAATTTTTTCCGTGCTATGGCATGCCGGGTCTGGGCGGCCCGCCTAGATTTTCATCCCTATGGATGAGCCATACAAAATCCATGAGATAAATCTTTTTTGCCTATAGATCAATCTCTAGGCAGTTGTGTGAGATGAGACACCCATGCCACTAGGGTGTCTCTTGATTTTCCAATGTTCTTTACTTTGGTTATTTACATCACCATCAAAATGGAATCTCCTAATGCCAATCTAAAAGAGATTTTGACCTTATAACTACCCTAGGACTTGACATTCGCCTCTGAACTTTCGAAATCTAAATATCTCCCGCAAGATTGGTTGTACAATAAAGGTGCGATATCACACAACCTCTGGGATATTGTATAATGTGACATTGCACGACCGCGAGATATCGCACGAATAGACCTATGGGAATTTATTGATCTTTTAATGGTTCAAGGACAAATGTCAAGTCTTAGGGCAGCTCAACAAGCAAAAGTTCCGATTTAAGACTCACAATGGTGGTTGGAACTTTCATATCAGCTTCCTAAAGATATTTCCAATATTTGTGAAAAAAGCGCATTGATGTAACAGAGTCTTCATTGGAAATTGCATTTTTTTTTTTTTACACATGTGAATTTAGATTGCTCGGCATGTGCCATCCCTAGCCCATAAAAAAAGAGGTTTAAAATTGGTGTCAGATAGGAAGTTGACAATAAAAAAACTCACGAAAAAAAACTCAGATTTCCAGCCACAAAGGTGAGGCATTAGGTAAGGAATTGGAGGCATGTTTGGTTGATTGGGGTATAAATAAATTATGCACTCTTACTGTAGATAATGCATCTGCAAATGATGTTGCTACTGGATATTTGAGAAGAAAGTTTTCTAAGAAATCTAAGACTTTTATTTTAGGAGGTGAAGGCTTTCATATGAGATGTTATGCACACATTATTAACTTGATTGTGAAGGAAGGCTTAAGTGAATTGAAAGCACATTTGGCTCGAATTCGTGCTGCGGTGAAATATGTTAGGGGTTCTCCACAAAGAGAACAACGCTTCAAGAAGTGTGTGGAGATGGAGGGGTTGGCATGTAGTAAAAGTGTGATATTGGATGAATCAACTAGATGGAACTCAACATATCTCATGCTAGACATTGCAATGAAGTATCAAAAAGCATTTGAGAGATTAGAGGAGGATGATCCACTATTTGTTAGTGAAGTTGCTGATTTTGGTGGACCTCCTACCCTTAAGGATTGGGAAGAAGCTCATTTCTTATCACAGTTTTTGAAAAGATTTTATGATGCAACTGTTTGTTTGTCTGGCTCTTTGTATGTGACTTCTCATTTGTACTTTACTGAAATTTATGCCATTGAAAGTTTCTTATATGATATGTCATTGAGTTTGGAAGAGTATTTGAGTAACATGGCTAAGAAAATGAAGGTTAAATTTGAAAAGTATTGGGGAAGGATTGAGAAAGTGAATATGATGTTAGTGGTTGCAGTTGTGTTTGATACTCGTTTGAAATTGGATTATGTGAAATTCTCTTATTCTGAAATTCTTACATCTGATGCGGCGGAAGAGCTCACTAAAAAAGTAAGAAATGCATTGAATCGTCTTTTTGGTGAGTATCAAAAGTTCGAATCTGAGTCATTTACTTCATCTTTAGAAAGCTTTGTTGTTGATGTGGATGGAAGTAGTTCAAGTGCCACCACAACTACAAGTGTAAGTGCTACTAGTCATATTTCAAAGTTTCAAAAGTATATGAAAGAAGTTGTTAGTGATGAAGGGAGGTCTGAAATCGACAAATATTTGGAGGAGACAGTTGAAAAGATAGATCCAAACACAAGTTTTGATATTTTGAATTGGTGGAAGGTGAATTCCCCAAGGTATAAGGTCCTTTCTCAAGTTGCTCGGGATGTATTGGCAATTCCTGTCTCAACAGTTGCTTCTGAGTCCGCATTTAGTACAGGTGGTCGTATTCTAGATAAATTTCGTAGTTCTCTTACCCCTAAGCTTGTGGAAGCCTTGATTTGTACAGAAGATTGGTTACATGATTCAGCAGTCTCCATTGATGTGGAGGAAGATATTGAGGAAATTAAAGCTATTGAGTCCGAGGTAGTTCATCAGGTAATTATATGCTTTATGTTTGTTTGTTTACAAGCTTAAGCTATGGCTTGAATCTTGATTTTAGGGCTACATTAACGCATAATATTTAATGCAGCCTATTGTGAGTTGTGACTGAAGTGTTATGGCTTGAGCTTTGCGATGGTTGAGGTGGATGCATTTGGTAATACTTGTTATTCTTATTAATTTTGCTGTCCACTAATTTTGTTATTCATGCAAAATAATTATCTCCAAATTGGATCCCAATTCCTAATGTAAACTATATGCTTAAAATGTCCCATCAGGTGCTATGGCTTATGGAGTTGAAGTGCTATGGTTTATGGAGTTGTTGCTGGATTTGAAGTGCTATGGCTTATGGAGTTGAAGTGCTATGTCTTATGGCTTATTTATTATGTTTTATGTTGGATTTGCTTTGAGATGTGATAACTTTAAAGTTTAAATATTTATGCTTGGTTGTTTGGTTAAGACTTAGTGAGTAGGGCTGCATATTGTGTTGTTTACAGTGTCACTTTTACTCCATACTTCATTTCTGCTTGTTGTTTGGTTAAGAAACCTTCATTTTTGAAAAATACAGTGGGTTCTTATACAGATTCCGTTTGTGTGTGACTTTTCTTGACATGAACTATTATTCTATTGTAATTCCAAATGGTATCATGTGGAACTAGTGGATTGGCTGATTACATTTTAAGTTACTTAGTGGTTTTAGACCATCTATTATTGGTTATTGCTTTCTATGGGTAACATAAAGTTCATTTGATGACATCTCAGCAACCAAAGTAAGTTCAGTGATTCTGGATTTACTATTTAATGTCCTTTTCCTACACAGAAAGATGGACCCGGGGCACCAGGAGGACGGTCATGGACTGTGAAATGGTTGTAGCTCGACAATTCATATTTCAAGGTAAGAAGCTTCAATAAAATGAATCATTATCAGCATCATTAAATGAGTTAGTTTTGTGAATTCTACTCTTCGACATTAATCCTATTTGCAACAGTGATGTTTTCAGTAACTCATCAGTCATGTGTGTTCTCACTTTTTGTTTTTACTTTTTTTTTTTACAAGGTGTACTCCAACCCAAGCACACGGTACTCAAGTCACTAACCAGATGAGCAACAACTAGGGATATTTTCTCACTACATATTAAGGTCTCGAATGCCTCTCTTTTTTAAGTTCCTTTCAACCTATAAATCTTCAATACATCTTACAAGAGCTGATTCTGATCTTGGTGTATGTGCTTCTGTGATATTTTTTATCTTTTGTTGGAGATACAAATATGTGTTTCCTTCCTCTTACGTGCTTTGGTGACCTACATTAAATTCCGTTTAGTCCAAACTCTCTTTTTGGAGTAGAATTTTCAATGTCTGATTTTTTAAAAAATAAAGTAAAAAACAACAGTTTAACCGACCGAACAGTTCGGTTCGGTTCGGTTCGGTTCGGTTTGGTTCGGTTAAAGCCATCTTCATCGGTCGGATCGGATCGGTTAATTAAAAAACCGACAGGTTCGGTTTGGTTATTGGTTTTATTGTTAAACCGATCCGAACCGCCCATGTGCAGCCCTAGTCTTGACAGTTTGAACCTCGCAAATAAAGGTGGGAGCGGAGCGTCAAAGATCTAGGATTTTATTTTGAACTTAAGTTTATGTTTTTGTCTTTTGTAACTATTTGAAGAGGAAGAAGATGATTCTATTCTTTGTGCACAAGAATAGAGAAGCAATAGGTCAAAGGACATTCCTCATCATCATCAAAGCCTTGTACCAATAAGTCAAAAGACATACCTCTTCCATGTTTTGCGTTTTTCTCCTCTATAACTATTTGAAGAGGAAAACGACGATCCTATTCTTTGTGCACAGGAAGAGAAAAGCAACAAGTCAAAGGACATACCTCATCATCATCAAAGCCTTCTCCCAACAAGTCAAGTGACATACCTCTTCCCTTCTGTGCGTTTTTGTATTTTTCTTTAAGAGAGAAGGCAAGGCTCAGTTGTTTTTTTTTTTTTTAGCCGAGCTAAGCGGAGAGACAATTACAAAAAGGGAGCAAAAGGGTGTTCTCAGCTGGGATCAGCTAAGCCGAGCCGCAACCAACCAGGAAATAATGCTTGACGTTGTCCCACATTGTCATCTCGATGGACGTGCCAAGAGAAGAGGTGAGACCACCTCTGGGTTTTCATGTGCAAGTCCATAGTGGGTCAGGTAGACCCAACCTGACCCGGACCACTCAGCCCAGTTAATGTGGAGTGTTGACGCTGAGACGACATCTGCAGTGACATAGGTTGTTAACATAATCAGTAGCGGTGGTGACACAAGAGCTCGTACAGTTGATGCAGGAAGGGAGAACATTAGTCGTCCAACTTTAAAGTGTGATATCTCGGCCACATGAAGTCTGATAAGCGATCGGTTTGTACATACGGATTCATTGTGACAAGATTTATGCAGTGTCAACAAGAAGAAGGGGCATTCCGCGATCGGTTTCTCAACATGTCACTTTATTATCTTAGGTCCACAATCTTTTTTCACCGAAAATATTTAATTTACCCTTTCTTCAAAATCATATCCCAAGATTCAAAATTATATCCCACGATTAGTGGGATATGTCATTAATAATGGTCAACTACCATTTAATTAGCCAAATAAATTTAAAAAGATCCAAATAAATATCAAAAGACTAAAATAAATTTCAAATACGTAAATAAAATTAAAAAACGCAAATAAATTAGAAAAATACAAATAAATTCGAAAGAAAGCAAATAAATTTCATAAAATGAAATAATTTCAAAAAATATCAAATAAATTTCATAAAGAACGCAGAGAAATTTAAAAAGACGCGAATAAATTTCAAGAAATATAAATAAATTTTAAAAGTTGAAAATCAATTTAAAAAGACGCAAATAAATTTCAAAAGCTCCAAATAAATTTCAACAAATTATATAAATTTCAAAAGATCCAAATAAATTTCAAAAAATGTAAATACATTTCAAAAGACGCAAATAAATTTCAAAAGACGTAAATAAAATAAAAAAACGTAAATAAATTAAAAAAAATGCAAATACATTTGCTAAAGCTAAGATAAACCAATTTTCAAAATTTAAAAAAATTTTACCATAAACTCAAATAAATTTGCCAAAAACTCAGTTAAATTTTTCCAGAACTCAAATAAATTTGTTCCATAACTCAGAAAAATTAGCCAAACTCAAATAAATTTGCGCAAAACTCAGATAAATTTGCCCAAAACTCAGATAAATTTGAAAAAAAATGAAAAAAAAAAAAAACTTAGATAAATTTGTTAAAAACTCTGATAAACTTGACAAAAATTTAGTTAAATTTAACAAAAACTCATATAGATTTGTCAAGAACGATATAACAGCCCTACTGCCTTTCTTCTTTGGCGATGGCGCAGCACCATCGACGTCAGCGTGTTACTGTCTGGGCTTTCTACTGACCTGGCCAAACCCGGAACTGAACTCAAAGAACCTGGGTTGTCTTCCTCTCCTCTCCACATTCTGGTTCTGAAAACAAAACCAGAACGTGCGTCTCTCCTCCTTCTCCGATCATGGCGCAACAACTGCGGCAGTGGACGGCGGAGTCTTCGGCGATGTTCGTCACAGCAGTCCGCTCCTTCTCCGGCGGCGGGAAGTGCGGCAAACCCCATAACCGTCTCTGTTCCTTCTTCCTCTCAGGTAATGGCAAGGCGACGAGCAGCGTCTTCTCTTCTTCTCCGGCAACACCCAGATCACCACCAGATCCTCTGATTTCGCTTCTTCCGGTCACCTTCCTCGACACAAGCCCAGTCCTTTGTAACCAAGAATTGGGCAGCGCAGATCCCTTGCCTCTTCTCCTCCAGCCTTTCCGACCAGTAATCGAAACAATCCGGATCCTCTCCACGTTTTGGTATGCAATTCCGAAATTGAACTCAACAGTTTCTGCAACAGAAAAATCGAGACCTAAGTTTCGATCTTCTCTGCAACTCTACTTCAAGATTTCCCTAGAACGGGAAATCTTTGATCTGTGGCCCAACAGAGATCGAAAACGATCTCTCTTTTCTACCATTGGCGGCCCACTTGGACCCCACAGTCTCCCTCTTTGGTTGCTGGATGGTGGACTGCGCATAGGAGAGAATGAGACGAAATATGGGTTGAAGAAGAAGATGGATAATAAAAGATTTGAAATTTCAAAATTTTATGCCTAAAACAGTTAAAAGGGTAACTTAGTCATGCCAATTGTATCTAGGAATCTCTCGCCGAAATTTATCCAGCTATATGGACTACAGGCTTTAATAAGTTTTTGCTTGGACTAGAGGCTGAAAACATTGACTTATAGAGACGTTTCGCTAATTTTGCCCAAGAAAAAAACAACCCAACAGCTCAAAAAAGACTTTGATCATCATGAACGGTTAGCATATCTAAACTTCCCTTTTTTATATATATTTAGATTATGGATATATATAGCTTCTAGCACTACATTGCATGACTATGCAAGAGACAATATCTTCAGCGAAATGAACTCACCACCCGTATGAAGATGTCAGTTGGGTGCCTTAGGGTGGATATGTGCAACATAATATTGTGATTAGATCCAACTAAATATTAAATGAAAAATAACTTTTGATAAATCCTTCAAAATAATTGTATTACCATTTAATTGTGATTTGATAAGCCATGAGATTAGGATGAATGGTCCGAGGACATCTAATATGATCATGGTCGAGGATTTAATCAAAGGAATTTAGTGAACCCATGACTTTCATTTAAAGGAGACATACCCAAACAGGTAGTTGGGTTTTATTGACTGTCCATTTTTTTTTTCTGAGGCGGACCTAAGTCGAGTGGGGTGACTGCCACATATTCCTGTATAAAGATACCCCCACGAAAATAGTGTTGTATGCACAATCCAATGGTACAACAGATTTTTTATCTGTAGGTTGTGGCAAATGTGATAGAAACCATTAAATCTAGGTTAAAAATAATCTAAAATGCATACATGAAGATTGCCTAATCAATCATTGATCGATAATTAGGTTGATCGATCAATTTTAACTAGGTGTTGACTATGGCTCTGGAAAATCAATTGACCAAAGTATTCCAGGATCCCTGTCTATTGTGGAGTCTTCCACTTTAGCGAGTGTGTGACTCTTAAATCCCGGACCTCTTGTAAAATGCACAGTCGAGAGATTTTGAGGCAACTAATGTAATGATTTATTTAGTTCACGAGGATAAGAGAAAATGATAGAATAGACAACCTCATGGATTGGACAAGGATATTTGTCACATTCCGGTCCCGAATCACCCTGACCTAGAGTAATCCCCGAGATGAAACACACGTACTCCCGTATAAATGTACCTGTCGCAAATCAAATACGAACACACGAAGGAGAAAAGCTATTGCATTCGTGAGTCAGACTCACTTAAAACATAAATCAACAGTTAAATCATAGCGGAAGCTGAAATTTCGTTTACAAAATGAATATCAAGTCCCTGTACAATCTATTTACAATATTCAAGTTTGATACAAAAAGAATTATACAATTATGTACATTGATTATACAAAAGAAATTCTACAAAGTATCCTAAGTATCATTACCAAAAGTATAACAAACAAAATATAGCTAGGTGTGACCCACACACAAGGAATTAGTCACGCTCGATCTTAAAGCTCTTAAAAAACTTGGCGCTCTCCGAGTTGAGGAGTTTCTACATGGGCCCTACGCCAGGCCACTCCTCTAAACCTGAAGGTGCCTCTTGGGTAACCTTCTCTCCCTCTTGAGCCTCTGTAAGGCCAGGAGCTGCATCTGTGCCTGTGACACCAAGTGTAGTACCTTAATACAATGAAATAGCAAGTACAAGCAATAAATCGGATGTACATAATTTTTCAAGGGATTAAATGATATGAATAACAAAAATAATGATAAAAGAAAATAAATAAATGATTGCATTAATTAAATAAAGTCATACTTTTAAAATTTATATGAATAATAGTATTAATATATTTATTTACACATTGGCGACTACATTAAACTTATCCTCTCAATGAGAGCAAATCAAATCTAATTGGGATGTCATCAACTGTCCGGCCAAAGGCTAGCTGGCTACCCGGTTCTAGAGTTCCGGTACTCCAGACGACATACTGTAGTAGTCTCAAATAATACAAATCGAATTAACCCTGTCGGGTATCAAATATTTTAGCAATGTAGTGCCACCTCAAATGAATCAAATAAAATTGAATAATAATCTCAAAAAAACTCAATTACTTATTCAACTCAATACCTCCATCAAATATCAATTGGATAATGAATTGGAAAAGTAAATGGTAGAATTGATATTGTAAATAACATGACTACTTTATCAAATATGATTGATATAAATAAAATCTTCAACTTCAATGTATAATACAATATTTAAAGGGATTAAGACATTTATTAACTAATTTAATTATTCACATAGCCTATTGCTGTCCCATACAAGATAAATTAAGAGAATCAACTCGTTATTATTCACTTGGTGTCACCTATGTTGGAAATGTGTTGAGTCTCTAAATTAATCTTCATGGCATAACAATTAGGCTAGTGACACCCATTGGACTAATTAAAAATAGCTCAAGGTTCCAATTGTCAAGACATAAGGTCTGAGGCGACCAAAATTCCTATGGAAAGGGGGTGTGCACCCTAATTATCCATTTAGGGATGATTACAATGGTTTAATGCAGATTAAGAGTGATAATTTTACTCATTTAATGTGTTAAAGGAAGCCCAACAATTAACTTCAGGTTCGCTCGAGCGGACCCAAATTCACTCGAGTGGACCTCATCCAGAGAGCTGGTAGCTCGAGCGCACCCCTTGGTCGCTCGAGCTCGGGTTCCAATACCATGTTCGCTCGAGCGAACTGTCTAGAATTCTTGTTTCAAGAATTTCACATTTTCTTCCATTCCATTCTTTTTCTTCACTTCCTACTAATACAATTACATAAATGGAGTCTCCTACTCCCTTCCACAAGATATAACTCTTTAACTTCAATTTTATCAAATAAAATCATAAAATCAAATAATCGTTGAGAGATTAAAGTCATAAAAATTAGAATATCATGAACAATGAAGTAAAGTAAGATGTAAACCCAATTTAATGTCTATACTTGCCTCAAATAAAAGTTTTCGAAGCTCTCTTCACTTCACTAGCTCAAAGGTAAAAAGCCCTAAAATATACCAAACCCTAATCAAATAAATACATGAAAATGAAATAAATATGCATGCATGATAAACCAAGAGTCTCAAGACCTCATTTAATCCCATTACAACCTAAAAGCATAATAAAAAGGGGACTTGGCTCCTACCTCTAGCAACGAGTCCGAAATTGAGATTGTAGAGAGAGTTCTCTTGCCACAAGGATGAAGGAGATGAAGAGGATCTCAAGCTTTGCTTTTAATTGTCCTAGTCTCAAGCCTTAGGTGATTGAAGGGGAGGAGAGATGAAAGGACTAATTAGCACTAATCATCATAATTAGTAAATAAACATAATCAATCCAACTAAAACTTAATTAATTAGCACTAAACATACTTAATTAGGGATTAAAGGGGAGGAGAGATGAAAGGACTAATTAGCACTAATCATCATAATTAGTAAATAAACATAATCAATCCAACTAAAACTTAATTAATTAGCACTAAACATACTTAATTAGGGTCGGGGTGTAACAATATTATAACCATGGATTCGGTAGAGGTAAAAGGACAAAACTAGTGATTCAATTATACATTTTCCATGTAATATCCAGGATAAGGATGAAAATCCGGATATGTGAGCATCTATGCAGGCTATAACCTTTTAAGTGGTTAAAATGATAAACTTATGGGTCCATTACGCTATGCAAGTAACTGGATTTGGTAGATGTTCATGTTATAATCTTACACAGTTTGGGAAGGGAGAAAATCTCATGGGGAAACTAGTGTAAAATGAATTTGATCAGAGGCAATGTAGATGTGATATTTTATGCATAAGAGATTGTTAGTTTCTTGAATATTCGAGATGATTTGTATTAATTAGCTAAGGTATATATCCCGTGTGATGAAAATCTTCTAGCTGTAATTATTTTGTGTGTGATAGATGTGCATGCGGTTTAGCACAACTATGATTTTAAGAATAACATACATTCACAAGAACAAAATAAGTAAATTGGTTAAGTGAGAGTCATGCCGGCCCTTGGTATGAGAAATACCTGTGTGTGAACCATGTTTAAGTGGCAAAAAGGCTGAAAGAGAGAACATATATATCCTAAATAAACTAGAAGTGGGGAGTTGTAACATTATTTACCCCGGTGTATGCTACCATAAAAAATTAAAAAAAGAAAAAAGAAAAAAAAAACCTCATAACCTAAAATAGTAAAAAATTATTACTTATATTGGAGGCCTTAGGAGATACAAGCGGTTTGTCTAATTGGCATGAGCTTAAGGCTTCTTGAAAAATATCCGAACGATATGCAACTAAAGTATAGAACCAAAAAGGTGTAAAAAAAATGAACAAATTCGATCCTATTGGGGGGATGTGTGCATCTCTGATGCAGATCAAATAACAATGAATATTGTACTGTTTTGTGTATGTGCGGAACTTGGTTCTGTACACCCCACGGAAAATGGCATGGCTGGAAGTGAAACCATTCTTTACTGACCATGGTAGGTCCGTATTTAGTCATACAAACTTTCTGTTGTATTTGCAGGGATGAGATATTGATTACAAGACATATGTTGATACTGGAACCCTCCAGATATATGTTAAGACCCTTACAAAGGTTTTAGGACTTGCGACAAACCTAAATTTGGGGATATGTTGCAACTTACTGTTGCAGCCACAAGAAAATAGAAATGACAAACGATAACAAAGGAAATTATTTTCTCGTTTGAATTATCTAAGGGAATATCGTGTCTGTGATCATGATAATTGGAGGTTAAATGAATATCAAAATGGTATCTTCTAAATAGATCTCAATGCAATCATCAAGAAAAGCCACAATATCTCAAGAGGATGATGGGTGTTGAGGTTAGTGACTTTTGACGTAATTTACATTGAATAAAAAAGTCTTGGCCATGGCCCACTTGACAAGAGACGACCCGTATGATCTGGGAATCATAGGTATGATAACATCCGACAAGGGTGGCAGACTGTTGTTATTTAATGAAAACTGTGAAGAATTGGATCGGACTTCCAACTCTCAAGTGGTTAATGCGCGAGATGTGCAGAATTGACTAGAGTCGTATGAGTAGGCCTGTCAATGGTACGAGCAGGGCTTAGGCATGGGATGTCCAAACCCGTCCCGGATATTGGACGGGCTTGCCGAGGGTTGTCCAATCTTGGCCCTAAATTGAGCGGACCTATGTCATGTCCATCCCCAACCCCAGCCCGAGCTTGGCTTGAGCTTTAGCACGATCTTGAACATAAGATCAACATTCTCTAAGTATTTCTATACTGTCACCGAACTTTAAACCCAGCCACTATTATATATATTGGGTTTCTTTCTGCTAGGGTTTAACATCTCACGGCTTGCTTCTATACCTTTCCAACAATAGTAGTACAACGACGACGACGACGACAACAACAACAACAACATCATTAGGAATTGAATAATAAAGTTCACCGCTACTCTTTGTGTACTTTTTGTTTCCAGTTATGAAGTTGCCAAAATGTTATCACCATTTTTATTATTATATCAGTCGTTCTAGTTGTGGATTGGATGAAGAAATGGTGGATCATGTGCTCATAAATGAAATATTTGTAGCTCTTTTATGCATAGTTGTCAATTTCTTTTTCAATGAAGTTTCAGTTACCTCTAAAATAGGCCATTTTGGAGAACAAAGTGATGGTGAAAGTAAAAAATTTAGAGCAAAGAAATAATCTTAAGAGAGAACTTGGTTGAGGGGGGTCTGAAATTCTGAGTAGAAAGTTACTAGGCTAGCTGTATCATTTCAGAACTCTCCCCCCCCCCCCCCCCCCCCCTTAAAATATTGAGGTTTTCCTCATTTCTGTTAAGTAACTATTATAATATCCAAATGTAAGGAAATGTTTCGAATCAATAAATGTGAAGAAAGATATAATCTAATCTCTAAATGTGGGAAAGAGTTGAGGTCATGAGATTTCTATCCATAATAATACTAGTGGCAATGGTAGTTGATGATGACCAGAAGTTGCACCTAATAAATATAAATGCTATATTGTTCCTAAAACAACGATTAGGAAGAGCTTTACTAGTAACCTGCAAGTTTTATGGTGCAAAGGCACAAGGATAGAAGTGTACAAAATTTTTTGTGTCATTGCATGTATTTCTAGAATCCACCAGATAATGAAATGAGAATTTCATGAAGTAATATGTAAAGATTAGTTTATCCTCAAATATTGACATATGTGTTTATTTCAAGGAAGTGGGAGTAGTTTTTGTTTTTTTTTTTCATTGAATTATGCTTTGATTGTTAGCGACGAATTGAAATCCGACAATGAAATCAAATAGTGGGGTATAGTGAGTGCTTGGCATAAAGGTAACCTATGATCCACCAAACCAATTATTGATTTTATCATAAGGCCCTATTTCAAAATACGCCGAAACTAGTTTTGTAATTTTAATGGCAAGCCAATCGACCTTCCCATATGCATATGCAGGAGGTTTTCCAATGATTAGAGTCTCAATACCGCAAAAAGGGAAGGTTGTTGGCAAAACAAACCTTACACAAAAATAGTGAGACAAGCATCATGTATGAGATATTCTATAGTCGAATTTACGAGACCAATATTAGTAGTCGTGGATCTCGTATCAGATTCATAAGTGATCCAGAATGCAAGCTTAGCAAATGAATAAGAAAAATAATTGAATAAGAGGAATCTCATCAAACATTTGCAATGTTATTTGTGAAGAGATCCACAAAGCTTCCCAATCGCCGGAACGCATATAGATCTCCAGCTGGGTGTCAAAGTCTCTATGTCCATATTCATCAGTACAATTTGATGTTAGATGTGCAGATAGAAAGACTAAACTAAAATTACTTTTTAATTGTAATCATTTATGTTGTTTTTCTTGCTTTAGAACAACTTATGTCGTTCACCTTTTTAACTATGTGTGTGTGTGTTTTTTTTTTTTAGTTGTCCCAAATTTGACTCCTCTGTCCTAAGCATATAAGGACAATATTTAGTTCCGAATATCAACCAAAATTTCTCTCAGATCCAAAGATAAATTCCAAACCTACCTTTTTTTTTTTTTATATCTAAATTGGTGACTTCATATACTTGGATAGTCGAATACCTATTTACGTACACTACTGATCCATGTTCTGGCCTTTTATTACATGAGTAGTTTTCTCTTTGAAAGATAAGTAAGAATATTTTGTTAAAGGAAAAATCCAGCAGACAACACACAAGGAACTTACCCTAGATCCCAACACTAGTGAGGAGATACAGCTATACAAAAGTATATGGTGCCCTGCGCGCACCAAGGAGAAGGAGAGAGACCTTCAGGAAAACCCTCTGAGGCTCATAGTGAGGTTCAAAATTAATGACTATCCCACAGGCCGGGATTAGAAAGATTTTTAAAGTTAGTCACATTGTAAAATAGAAAATCATTCCTCTGAAATGATAGCCATAATGATGACAATGCCCCAAGATGGATGATAATGAGTAACAATGATCAAACTTTAAATACCAAATTCAGTTCAAATTACATGTTCAAGTCATGGAGAAGGGGTGCACAAAAAATAAATTAGAAAGAAGCATCCACAACAGGTACAAGAATTTACATTGATTTTGCTGTTGTGCCTACTACATCCACGAATCCAAAATGAAAGTTCATCTCAAAAGCATAACACCATACAACAAGAACCGGAAAATAATGGAACTCCTCTCTCCCTCTCTCTCATACGTGCGCGCACACACAAAACTCAATCTTTAATCCTTCCTCATATTTTCCTCCCTTCCTCTTCTTTCTCTTTCACATCAAGTCATTATGACATAGAGAAAATTGGGTTAATTCTTCGTTTTTAATTTAGAAAACTATATCATACATTATAACTAATTACTAGGGGCATTAAAAAACTCGAAAAACCGTCTAACCGACCAAACCAAACCGAACCGAACCGAACTAATGGTTAATAACCGTGTTTCACGGTTCAGTTACGATTACGATTATTAAAATCGAAAAACTGTGTTTCACAGTTCGATTATAATTTTCAATCTCGACTCACGGTTGTTAACCGAACTGAACCGTAAAATACAGTTCGGTTAACCGTTTTCCCAAAACATACGGTTAACAAAACCATTACACTAATAAAAAAAATGAAAAGGGCCTAGATGTTTTGTATTTTTCGTGAAAATTGTGTTATTTTGTTTGGTATGTGAGAAATGATAGTGTTGTTTTGCATGCAGAGTCAAAGGGCCAAGATATTTTTTTTAAAGTGATAATTAAATGTAACCGAACTGTCTAATACGGTTAACCATAGCTCGGTTTTTAACGGTTTTTTAAAGTACAATTACGGTTATAGTTTTTAAAAATCGAAAACCGTAAAATAGATTCAGTTAATGGTAAACCCAAAACAAACAGTTAACCGAAACGTTACAACCCTACTAATTACTTGAGACAAAGATTGGACTCCACATGACCCATAAAACACTGTACTAGGATATATAATATAGCTAGTGCTTAAAACATGAGTATAAACATAATATCAATAATTAAACAAAACTATAGGGTAAATTAGCAATATAACATTGATAGGTATTCAAATTCATGAAATAACATTAGCCCTAATTTGATTTCTACAATTACTAGCTAACACCTTTGCAAAAATCTAGAAGTACTACACTTTGATATCTAGAGATATAATAAGGTATACATAATTTAAAATTTTGAAAATATAATATCATACCTTCCCCCAAAACACTTTTGAGGATTCTCAACTCCAACAAGCATTTTTCTAAGAAGGGAAAGATGGAACACAAAATTAAAATCGTACCTGCCATTAGATTAGCGACAAAGAAATTAATAGTGGTACCTGGCTTTCAATTGTTATTGCTCCACCGCACCCTATGATAGGATGATTTTTAAATAATGTAGTGAGAATAACTAGGGAGCAAGACCCTTTATATGGAGCTGAGGTACCCCATCCTTAACTCCACAAAAGGTATGATAGACAACCTCATCATATATCAAAGTGATCACAATCATCAATGGGCCAATCCAATTTGCTCATATATAAATCCAAGGTCCAGATTTAGGTTTAGAAATATAAGCCTACACCTTTATGAAAAATCTTACATAAAATTCTATATTGTACGTAACTGCTTATTGTATTTGGGGCTCCACAAAACATACAAAGAGCAAGAAACATACACTTGCAAAACATTATGTCACTATTTGTAACTTTGTTTTTAAGGATATATAATCTAGGTTGCCAAACCTTACTTAAGGAATGTACGTAGTAAGCTCCATTGAAGTTTCAATAGCAGGCCCAATATGTGCGTAGGCCCTTGTTGGGATTCGCCTGGCCCAATCCCTGCTCTAGCCCATTGAGTGGCAGCTTGTTAGGCATTTTGGACTTTGGAGTTTCTCTTCATGACATCTCTCATGGCTTTGGATTTTCTAGTATTACGAAGGCGAAGGAAGCATTTTAGAGCTACCCAGTCTGTGAATCCTGCAGGAATTGCTTGTGCAAGAGTCCCTTGAAGGGAATGTCTCCAGTAAGGTATGCAAAGAGGCTCATAACCAATCCACCTCAAGCATGCTCTGCTGTATTCCTCTGGTGTAGGTGCTAAGAAGGATGATAATGACATTGGTAGTATCTTGGTTGCCACAAACAAAGGAATCTGGACTCGATAAAACAAATGAATGTAATACCCTCTTCATTTAATAAAAAGAAGAAAAAGTGCAATTTTTTGGATAGTCCAAACTTGCAAACCCCAGTTTGTGGTTGAACCCACCTTGCTTCATGCCAATTTTGGGTTCAGGGTGGGACCTGATGGTCTTAATATAGATTAGGGGTGCATCCAAAATTGACGCAATCTAATGTTGTGCTCCTTGACTAAAAAACCCAAAGTTTCAATCCCTGTTACATGGGGGCATTTTATGGAACTTTGTGATCATTTAATTGTACTGATATCTTGCCCAACTTTCGGCCACATAAATATCTTTGGATACCATCCTAATCCCATGACAGGCATAGGCAAAGTAAGTCCCACAAGTTGATTTGCACGTTTGAAACCTGTTGCTTGGTCATGAAAACAACTAGAGCATAATCACCAGCTATAATATTGAAAAACATGAAAACAGGGATCTGGAGTTATTTCCTAGAGTCCGACCCTCTATTTCGTAGAAACAAAGAAATATTCTTTCATCCAATCCAAATTCACCACCTATATAAAATATCTTCCTTGATTTTCTAATTCCAAGGAAACAATTGAGAGTTATCTCCGTTTCACATGACCTCAGTGTTAGGGCCTATTTGTTTGCATAGCATACATTGGAATTCATACGGTCAGTTGGTAAAAATGCAAATCTAATTAGTTGAAAATACAAAAATAATTATCAAATAACTTTTCCTTTAGTGAAAATTAAATTAAGAAAAGATGTGAGATGAATACCCAACCATCGCTTTTGTAATTCAAATCTTAGGAAAGTCAATATCGCATCACATTGCTACCTTGTATCCTTTGCCCCTCAACTCGTGTCATTCACACTTCACCACTTTAATAATTCTTTGGTGAAGCTCCTTGACTATGAATTTCTATGTATTTATTGCAAATATATAGGGCCTTAGTGACGGAGGGAGTTGTTTTCTTTTTTTCTATTTTCTATTTTCTATTTTCTATTTTCTTTCTTTTTTGAGGGGACCATCTTAGAATTGCGGGATTGGAGTGGGGGTTGGTCAGTTCATCTCCCCCCAGCCCTAGTTCATGTTTCACATTAAAGTGTTAAAACTCATCTCAATCCAATAATAAATATCTGCACAACCTATATTCAAAATAGTTTAATTCAAGGATTTATAGTTTTCAACAAATTAATAATGAGTGGAAGTACTGTTTTTGTGTGTGTGGGTAGAACAACATATCAATACCTGACATTGGACATCAATCCCATGGTGCTTGTACTCAACATAGAGGCTTCGGGAAAAATAATGAATGTACCTATTAAAATATTAAAAAATATTTAAAATCAAAGAAATTAGCCAATTTATAAAATGCTTCTCTATTTTATGTAACGCTAAAGCACGCACGCATGCAGTGATTTTAGAAGAAATACACAAAATATACATTATCACAATTTAATTCAATTTGCAAATATTCAAGGGATCTTGACTATACAGTTGCCCTAAGACCTAATTTTTGCCTCTCCAAAATTGAAGTTTAGAAAACGCCCTCAGAACTCTTCGTACAACAAGGAGCAATGTAAAAATTACAATCTTGCCATCAAGATGTGTGATATCCTACACTCATATAGTATATCATATATATTCACCTTCCCACGAAAGAGGAAACATATATACAGATTCACTATTTCCCCCTAAATCTGAAAATTCTATTTTTTTCCTGCTTCATGCCTGCTTGCTACTAACCCGGAGCTCTTAAAATAATATAATTTCCTATTCTCCAGTCGATGACAGCAAGAAGATGGTAAGGTGAAAGGGGGGAAAAACATAGAGAGAAAGAGAAACAAAGAAGATAGGCTGTAGTAAAACTCTTTTTTTTTAAACATTATGCAGGGGGTTAAAGAAGTAGCAGAAGAGATAGGTTTTTTTGCAATATCCTACACTTTTAGGATATCACACATTCTAAGCTTGAAGTGCATTTGTGAAAAATGCCTACCTTCTCTTTTCTTGTTTTTCTTTTTCTTTTTTTTTTTCTTCTATTTTTCATAAAAGCTGCATTTTGCAAACCATTTTGTGCATGATTAATTATATACTTTCTTTTTCTCATTCTATCGATCGGACTAGTCAAAAGCTTAGCGTTTTAATAGATATGTAAGTGTGACATTGTTACACCACTTCACTTTGGCCCTTCTTCTTATAGTAGGAAAAAAAAAAAAAACTGAAAGCAAAGAATTAGAGATTTTATTTATTACTTTTTGGTACTTTGGGTCTTTAGATATAAATAAAAAGTAAAATTGCTATTAAAGTCCTTAAAACAGGCGGTACAGGAGTTTCAATCCCATTGTGCATAAAAGCAAACCCTCGGCACTCCCCAAAACCTCTTCTGCTTGTGTATAAAATTCCCAAGTAGGGATGGCATCGGGTAGGTCCAGTCTCAAGTTTACATCATCCAAATCTGACCCGCCCCATGATGGATTACTTAGTATATGATACCAAACCCACCCTGTTTGGATTGAGTCAGGTTAAATTTAATGCTTAAAAATCTTAAAATATATAAATGCATGGGAATGACAATGATAATGATTGAATACACTACTTTCTCTTCCCCCACATATTTTAAATTAATGCCCACACCACTTGTCCGACATGAGTTTTACTTATATAATATATATGGTGGAATAGAACAACAAAATCCGAACCCACTCCGAACCAACCACCAACAAACCCACCCCCTAGCAGGAGCAAATCAGGCATTGTCCCCCATTTAAACCTGACCCATTGTCATTCCTAAGTCCGAGGAGAAAATGCCCACAATAAAATAAAATATAAAAGGGTTAAATTTGAAGTTTCCATAATTTAAGTCAATTCAGTCATGGCCGACATCTTTTCCAATTAAGGTACCACTCATTTCGACGAGTTTTAGGACCATAATCTTAGTATTTTTTTCTGTTCTATATATATGTCCTCTGGGAATTAATGGAGGGTCCACGTGTCTTGTACTCAGCTTATTCATTGATGCTAGGCATCTTTGTTTGTTGTTGGTGAAGTTTTATGTGCAGACTCCCCTTGCCTGAAAACATAATTTCCTGCATTAATGTGGGGGGTTCCACCCGTCTGCATTAACGCAGGTCGCTGAGTCTAATTTCATGACATACACCTCAAATCGATATTGGTACAACTGAAACTAATTCAATCCCAGGTAGTTCAATTGGTCTAGGACCACAATTTGTACCTGAAGGTTGTAGGTTCGAAACTGCACTACCACACTGAAACTGTAGGGGAGTTTACCTGACTTCCCTCATGGCCCAGAGGGATTGAAATTAGACACGCCCATGACAAAGTTCCAAACCTGAGTCAAAGATTTTGAGCCTTACATGAAATTTCTCCATTAGAAAAAAAAAATTCATATTGGCAAAGCCTATTTACCACATGAATCTCTTCTCGTTGAAACATTCTCATCAATATATTATAATTGTAAATTTAACTAAATAAAAAATCATTGAGTCGGGATCCCACCGTCGCATGTTTTACATGGGAGCTGTGTAACACAAGCTAGGAACTCCATCGTGAGGCCCATACAGAGATAATCTAGACCATTTAGGATAAATCTGATCCCCTCCAGAGACATATCCTTAATTTTCACGTTGATAAGAAGGGGTCCGGCTGCAAAAATCAACACATGATTGAAAGCATGACTTTGACATGGCATTACTGTTTTTGGACCCTAGCCAATGAGGCTTGGACCCAAGGGGATCCTAGAAATGTTGGCAGTAAATACATTTCTGGCATGTGCTCAACTGGGCGGTGGGACTCACTCCTACTTAGCTGAAATGTAAGGATATCTCCTTGGAGGGCATGAGACTTCTCTCCAGCAGTCAAAATTATGTATGTGCCCATGATGGAGATCTTGAAATGTGTTACACAGTTCCCATGTAATAGCTATGACAGAGGATCTGATTGTTGGCTATCCATTCTTGTTTTCTAATTGGGACGTCTTAAACTCTTCCTGAAAGGACCTAAACCTCATAAATAAGGGTTGGGACTTGTCAGCAGGGCCAAGGTCATCTAATACTTCCACCACTCTCAAGCTTCAAGAAACTTTCAAAGAACAAGAAGACCAAAGAAAAATAGTTCTACCATAGCATTTATCTGGTTGTTACGAATATCGAATATTGGTGTTCTGTCATTATGCATGAGTTTGTTATGGCAATACTCAATTTTGGCTAAGAATTAGGTATGAGGCCACCTTATCTCATCGCCATTTGGATTACAGATGCAAGCTTATTTTGATTTTGATTAGTCCAGCCGAAATGGCTGGAGCACCCTCCCATATCCAGAAAAAAATGTCTCAATGATTGCTGACAATCATCAAGCCATCATCAAATCAAGCATGTGGGCCACAACTTCACCCTTAAGATTGCTTAGGCATTTCGTGAGTTCCAATCCTCCAAGTCTTTCATTCACACTTGCATGGACGGAGATCTAAATGGACCCACCTAATGAAAATCAAAGGTGGTAACATAACAATCTCTGAATTTTACTCAAATAAAAATTAATCTCACTATAAGATTGAACGTATAATTAATGATATATAAGTTATAATATTTACATTGGTAATAATGAAAGTTTCTCATGCAGAATAAAATGTCTTGCACTTGAATGGCGTTTGGTATTTTCCATCTCAACATCCACAAAAGCAGGGAAACCCCCAAAATCTTGCGATCGGACCACCTCCTATTAGAATAAACTCAACTATATTCTATATAAGGGGATTGGGTTCATTTTGATGGATTCAGATTTTAATAAGTGGGCCCTATAATGCCAGTATTTTTGTCCAATTACTTGGGAGCATTTTTAACTCATGCTTCTGGACTAAAAGGGGTAAAACTCCATGGTGACCCATGGATTCAAAAAACAATCTAAATAATTTATGTCCTCTTTAATTTTTTATTTTTTTTTTAAAGAACTTCTCTTCCTTAAATTTGTGTACAAGACCCAAGAAAGAGCATACATATGTAAAGGTAGCCCACTCAAGTGGAAAGGACGTCCATACGAGTGAAAATAAAACCCCATATAGATGGAAAAGGAGCTCACATGAGCGAAAAGAGGTGAGTAGCCCAAATTTAAATCCGAAAAAAACCAAGTAATAACTGACGCTCTCGAGGGTTTAAACCGCAGCAGCCAGATGAGGAGCCATTCTTGAAATTGAATGTTTCGTTGCCATAACTGATGTATAATGGCAACTAAAAGGTAACAATCAAATAAATGCTAGGTTAGAAAGGTTATTTGCTTTTTTCTTCTTTCCAAAATCGGACAGCTCATCCCACAAGCAATTCTGCGGCGTTTTAATTTATTGGGTTCGTTCATTCGTTGGACCCTCCCATTTCTTTAAAACATCCCCTGCCTTTTTGTCTCTGCCCAAATTTTTTTTTCTTCTTTTCTTTGGTTTTGGGAACGGCCCTTGACCATTTAAGACCAACCAACCAATTAATCTTTGCATTCATTCAACCAGGAAGTGGGTTCTTTAAAATGTCTGACATTTATAGCCATACACCCTTATACATTTAAAAGTATATAATATTTAACAATTAATAGTCGTAAATATTTGCAATGCCCATATAAAGCTGCCCTTGCCATATTTGACATATCAAATCATATATTGGATAGGGTTGATCTTTTGCACATGTGTAGCCCTCATTTAAATAGGCCATTTAGAAAACATCTCACTCATCTCTCCGAATCATTTTCATCAGCTAAAAAAAAAAAACACATAAATATAGATATATGAAAAATATTCATGTGCATCAATCACTTATCATAGAAAATATTCATGTGCATCCATCTCTCACCATGTTATGGTGATGGACAACATAGTAGGATTGACTTTATATCACATCCGAACCATCCACACACATGGAACCCCCTTAAGTCCAGTAGATCCATTGAATTTTCACATATACAAATGGATTGGACCGTTGGATCGAGGGTCAAATTTTTTCTTTTAATATAAAGTCATTAAATTTGTGGCCCACGGATGAAGAGGTTAGAGACATGGGATTGACCCCAAATTTGATATATGGTCTCATCTAAGGTGTCTCTTCTCATCTCCCACAAGTCTCATGATTATTGGGTCCCTAGGTGGGCCCCATTAAATTTATCCCTCAGCATATGATGAGGAAAGGATGCATAAAAATATATATTTGTGTGTGTCGTGCTGATTTCTCCCTACGCCTCATTGTGGGGGCGCACGTGGGTTGTGCTGATTTCTCCTTGCACCTCATTGTGGGAGGCACAGACAACAGCCCCAGAACTGGGTGCACACCTAATAACTCTCACCCATATTATATTAAGAGTGCGCCTGTGTGCGAAATACTCTAGTGCAAGACACCTGCGAGATAACTGCCAAGGCCCAATGCAGGACCATCCCAGATATAAATTTTTTTATTTAATTCAATCATTTCTAATCCCTTGATACATGGCTCGCATGCTTAATAATTTTAATTTTAAAAATTTTACACACTAGATCCATTGGTTCCATACATTCGGATCAGTGCATATTCCATCATATCCATATGTATTTTTTTTATTTTTTTTTGGGTGGGGGAATAGATGGTCCATTCGGATTGATCATATTGTGGGCCCCACTAGGTATCTCGCACGGTAAGACCGTCAGAGATCTATTCTCAGGACAAAATGCACGTATATATTATTTCTAAATAATATTATAGTATTATATATAAACTAAATAAATTAAGACAGTCTAGCTATATGAGTTCAGGCCTAACTTGATTAACCACAAACCTAACTCAAGCAGAACTTGGGCTTGATCCATCAAGCTCGAGCAGATTATCTAAGAATATTAGAACCTTTGCTGAGCTCTTATCCTTTAACCTCTTAAATATGTTGAGGAAAATATAAGAAAAATCATGTGCAATTGAAAACAAATAATAGAACTACTTTATGATTCATCATTTCATATCTAATCTTAGAAGATCCTTTTGAATTATAAAAAAAAAAAAAGAAAAAACCGTTATGGGTCAGAAACCAAATTTTAAAACCATAATGCAAACAGTCATAAGAAATTTAAAAAGAAGAAAAAAAAAGTAGTGTTGATAGAAGAAAAAACTTACGCTTTTGTAGCGGCATAAACTGAGTAGAGAGGAAACGAGGGGAGGATGTCGGCCGACCCCGAACCGATATTAACAATGGCACCTTTCCTCTTCTTCAGCATTGCAGGAAGCACAGCCCTTGTGACCCTAAGCATGCCCTCCACATTCACCTTTATGATATCATCCACAGATTCAGCCTCATGAAAGAATCTAGGCCATCGGTTGCACATGCCCACATTATTGATCAAGATCCCAAGGTCCAATCCCTCTATTCCTTCTTCAATCCTCTTGCCAATCACCTCAAAAGAATCACTTGAGAAATCAATGACAACACTCCTCACTTTCACTTCACTCCCATATCTTTCATGTATTTCAGTGGAAGTGGCTTTGAGTTTGTCAGGGTTCCTACCCACCAAAATCAAATGCAGTCCCTTTGAAGCTAGTTCAAATGCAAGGGCCTTGCCAATTCCATCAGTAGACCCTGTGACTAGAGCCCATGAGCCATATTCTTTTAGGTTCTTTGGGGGTCTGAGGAATGTGGCCCAGAACCACCTGCAAATTGCAATGAGAGCCTTGAAGATGGTGATGAATCCAATGGTTCTTGCTATAAGCTCTAGGACTTGCATATCCATAGCTGATTTGAGTACAAGTGCAAGATAGCCAAGTGACATGGGGTAGGTCTTATTGGTTTCAGTTCATGCTTTAATTGCTACTTGTAGAATCAGTTGAACATGAATGAGAGAGAGAGAGAGAGAGAGAGAGAGATTTTCTTTTGGTAAACGAGAGTAATGTTAGTTGGGTATCTGTTTGACACCAAGGACAACAATGAAGTGCAGGGGCCCTTCTCAACCGATGGCAATGGAAGGGACCAGCAGATCTAAAACAGCCCATTCAAATCTTGAAGAAAACTCTCTCTCCCTTCTACATACTCTTTATTGCATGAATCGGACGTATAGATTTAGGTCACATTTGAGAATAAAATCCTCAAGGATTTTTCATCCATTTTCCACAAAATTGTAGGAACCCTTATTTGTCAATTGTTTATCTTTTAGAATTTAGGCAAGTGAAGTTGATAATTTTTTAGGATTTTTAGGTCCAGCCCCTCCTTCGGATTTGGAAATTCTCATTTTTGCAAATTCATGCATGGATGCCAATATTTCTTAGCAATGTGCATCATCAATATACACCAATATTGATGTGAAATCCTCACTGATGAATCCTTGTTCTAGAACAGTGAAAAATACTCAAATCTGTAAATTTCTCATGAATTACTCACCTCTTGCCAAACGTTCCCATAAAGTCTTCCATCTTAATCTGTCGAGTAATCTTTTAACTCTTTAAGAATATTACTTGTTAATGTGTCAATAGAAAGTATTTATTTAATAACCTTTGAAATGAGTTATTAGATAAACGTAGTAAAATAAATAATTTTTTTTTTACTTAAAAGGCAAATTGTATTAGAAGGGAGGAGAAAGGTGGTTTAAAAAATCCAACCCCAAACACAGAGAAGCAAGGCCTAGAGGCAAAAGAGAGCTCGCAAAAAGCAGAAAACTATAGCTAATCACAATGGAGTCAATGCTCCAAAAAAAATTGAATAGAGGTATGGATGTTGCTGCATGTTAGCAGAACTACTTTGACCAACGATATCTAGAGGTGAACCATATGATCATATAGGCAGTGGAGAAGAAAATAGCTCCAAGGATTGAACTATCAAGATGATTTCTGCATGTAGTTAGCGAGAACCACAAGTCTGATGGAGCATTTGACCTGGCTAGCTAGCCCTATAGGAGGGCTGCCTGTATCAGAGAGAGTTCAGGACCATAAGGTTGAAGAAATTAAAATTGCAAAAGAAAAACAAGCGAATCGCATCTTCATTTACATTACGCAACCTCATGGATTTCCCACTTGTTACCAACATCCCTATAGAGTCTTCCATTGTCATCTGTGAAGTGATGTTTTTGTCTTTAGGAATATTATTTGTTAATGTGTCAGTAGGAAATATTTGTTTAACAAGATTTGCTTACGAGTCATTCATTTTTGGTACAATGTCAAAGGGAACTGTTGGTATTAATTGGTGGTCCCAAATTTGATGAAACTTATCAAAGTGCGTTGTGCGCAAGTCGCTATTCTTAATATGATTTTGCCACTTACCTAATCCAACAAAGTCAGCAATAGTTTCACCAATGAGCCGCCTCGAAATTAAATGAAGATATAATATTTGTCATCATATTGATTGAACCAAGTCAGCGATGGGTTAACAAGCAAGTAACCTCAAAGGGTAGTTCAGTTGACCTAGGATCACGGTTTAGACCCGGAGGTTATAGGTTTGAAACTACACTACCACACTGGGGCTATAGGAGAGTTTACACGGCTTTCTTCAGGGCCCAGAGGGATTAGTCCAAACTCCAGCTCAAAGGGTTGGGAACCCTCCGATAGCAAAAAAAAATAAAAAAATAAATAAACAAGCAAATTGCCTTTGACATGAAGTAGTGTGATGTTTGAAAAACCAACTGATAATTTGTTTACTCAATAAAGCCGTCATTATATACAGCTTAGGGTTGCCCTTTTAAGACTGTTGGTTGTGCCGGTGGATATATCATCTGAACCCCTTTGACGAACACAGAGTGAGTGAGTCCAGAAACAGAATTAGCTCATAAGGACCCAATAAGTATTGAGTCTATGTATCTGTAGGTTAACCAATGATCAACCGAAGGAGGTCGGCGGGTTCCTATGTTATCAAAAAAAAAATATTGAGTCGTGTCAAACTCGGACTGAGTTAGCCCAGGAACCAAGTTGCCAAGGACTCAAGAGTGGAAGGGTCTTACCAAAACGTTCACCTAGCACAACCCCTTCAACGAACCCGGAACTGAATTACCCTCAGAACTGAGTTGGCTCACTCGAACCAATTGGGTAGTGAGCCGAGTCAATACTCTCCTTGCAATGATCCACCACATGGCCAAAGTCATGGTAAATGTTCATTCCCACTTATTAGTTAAAGAGAAAATTAGCGAAAGGTCCCTATAAGTGAATGTATCCAGCCTCCAGTCCAAGGAAAAACTCTTTAAGGTCTATGGTCCACTCAGCTAGACTGTTTGTAGCCACAGGTCCCTGACCCCACATGTTTTCATTTTTGAGGACTAAATTGCCCTTCCAACCATTTTAGGCATAAAATTTTGAAATTTAAAATTTAAAATTTTATATTATCCCTCTCCTTCTCCAACGAGTGTAGGTTTGCAACATCCGATTTGAGGGCGAGATTGGGGATGAGGGAGGAGAGATCGTGTGGGACACTGCTGCACCTGTCTCCCCTGTCTTCTCCCTCTTCTCCTTCTCCACTCTCTCTCCCTCTCTAATCTTCCGCCCTCTCTCTGCTCCCTCTTCCTCTCCGTTCCTTGCCCTCTCTCGCCCCCACTCTGCACCTCTTTTCCCTCTAATTCTTTTTTTCTCCGCTCCCCGTCTCTCCGCCCCCTCCCTGTCTTCCTCCTCTTCTCCTTCTTTTCTACCTCTCCCATTTGTTTTTGCCCAACGCCCACGCGCGTCGCCCTCCAAGGAGTTTCACTCGTTCCTTTAGCCAGTGAGACACTCGTCAAAGCTATAGATAGATAAACGAGTTTGACACGTTTCCGACTAAGAATGGCCCACTCATTTGATCCAATCAAAAATCTCGACCGCCCACCGATTTCCCATTTTCGTCTTCCCTGCCTGACACAAGTGGGAACTTGGCAGAGTCCAATCCGGAGTAGATGGCCGATGTCATCGGTAATGGGGTTCTCGGTCTCACTGGTTACTGATCTTCGTCGGTGTTCATGCTAATCGTCGCCGGAATCCAGTCATTGCCGGAGAAGAAGTGTCGCTGCTTTGCTTCGCCGGACTACAAAATTGGCACCCCTGATCTCAGCCGCGTAAGAAGATCGGAAAATAGTAGAGCAGGAGAAGATCGGAGGAGAAAATAGTAGCGCAGAGAGTAAGGCAGCAAGGTTGTCTTCATCTTCTTATTGCATAGATGGTAGCCAAGTTGTGTCTGGAGAAGGAGACCTGGGCAACCCAGGCCGGGCTGATTACAGGTCCAGGTTCGGGTCAAGTTGACCTGATACACAACATTATCCAGTTCCAGCCATAGCAGCAATCCAGGTGATCTCATTAGGCGACCACAGTGATGGGGTTTTGATCGATTGAGAAGGAAGAAGACCTGCCGGTCTCGTTGTAGCCGCAACTGTAGTTTTCAGATCGTTGCTGAATGTAGTCAACACGCAGCTTCGCTAGAGAATGAAGGCAGGAGGGCTGTTATATCATTTTTGACAAATCTATATGAGTTTTTATAAAATTTATCTGAGTTTTTGTCAAATTTATCTGAATTTTGTCAAATTTATCTGAGTTTTTGTCAAGTTTATCTGTTTTCTGTCATATTTATCTGAGTGTTGTTTAAATTTATCTGTTTTCTGTCATATTTCTTTGTGTTTCTGGTAAATTTATCTGTATTTTTTTTAAATTTATTTGATTTTTGGTAAATTTATCTGAGTTTTATTCAAATTTATCCGAGTTTTTGTCAAATTTATCTGAGTGTTGTTCAAATTTATCTGTTTTCTGTCATACTTCGTTGTATTTTTGGTAAATTTATCTGAGTTTTTTTTAAAAATTTATGTGATTTTTTTAGTAAAATTTATTTACGTTTTTTGAAATCTTTATGCGTTTTTTAAATTTATTTGTGTCTTTTGAAATTTATTTGTAACTTTTCAAATTTATTGCATTTTTTAAAATTATTGCATTTTTTAAAATTTATTTTCGTTATTTTAAATTTATTTGCATTTTTTGAGATTTTCTTTCGATCTTTTGAGATTTATTTGAGTCTTTTGATATTTATTTATATTTTCTGAAATTTATTTCGATATTTTGAAACTTATTTGCATCTTTTTAAATTTATTTGCGTTATTTGATTATATATTGCTTTTTTTAAAACTTATTGCATTTTTTTGAAATTATTTTATTTTTTAAAATTTATTTTCGTTATTTTGATATTTATTTGTTTGTTTTTAGAAATTATTTGAAAATCTGGGGATTTCATTAATCGTGGGCAATTAAATGTTAGTTGACCATTATTAATGGGATATCCCACCAATCATGGGTTATGATTGAAAGAAATGGTAAACTAGACATTTCAGGTATGAGAAAGTGTAGGAGGGACCTTTGCCTCTATGACTTTTTTTTGTGGATCTAAGGCCATAAAGTGACATGTTCAGGGACGTGTCGCCGAATGCCCCATAATTAAACAAGGTCTATATAAAGCAAGCTTTAACTTTCTATTTCTCACTCAAAGTGGGACAATTAGAATGTCCAAGTATGTTACAAAGAGTACACAGACTCCTATGCAGAATCCGATCTTTCCTTAAATCACCATGGGATCTGACCAAACAAATAGTTCTAATCTTAAGTGGATTATTTACTACTAATCTCACTTTTTTTGGTACCCCACCCAAGTGGGCTGAGATCCAAGCGGGAAGAGGCGACGTACCCAGGGTTTGGACCCCGGACAGCCAGGTAAGAACTAACGCTCCTTACCACTTAGGTAAGGAGCTTGTCGTTCTTTGCTAATCTCATTTAGTTAAAGATAAGGTAGGCAAAATATACATTTGGTGGGTTCCACACATTTACATTGAGATTGTAAATAACAACTCTTGTTGTTGGTGTTACATCTTCAACTCGTGCACCCATACACTATACAAGTTCCTAACCAACCATGACAACAATCTAAAATCCATCCTCAGTCATCCACATGTAAAGAGAGTTGCCTTCCCACTTTTTAGGATTTCTCTTCCAATTTGTGTGGGCTCTCCTTCCGATAGTGTGTACTTCCTCTTCTCACTTGTGCTGGTTTTCTTGGGTCCCAACCACCTTAGATATGGTTATTTTTGTTGTATCTATTAACGCTTCAAGGTTTTGGTATAAATTGTTAGCTAATGGAACTTAATATAGTATTAGAACCAACTGGTAGTATGTTCAAATCCCAAAATGAATGACCCAGCGTGAAAAGAAATATGCGTGTCGCCAAATGTGTACCGAATGGATTCCACTTGGAGGGGAGTTTTGAGAATTGGGTCCCACTTGGTTGGGGGGGGGGGGGGGGGTGGTTGGTTTGAGAATTGGAATCCACCCTTGGTATTATTGGTTATAACATAGGGGGGGGGGGGGGGGGGGGGTGGTTGGTTTGAGAATTGGAATCCACCCTTGGTATTATTGGTTATTAACATAGTATTAGAGTCAGGGTTCATGTGTACATGGGACGTGTTTCTGTTCACGTGCAGATCCCCAAATGTGAGAGGGACTATGAAGACCCTTTGATATACATTATTCTCTTATTCATTAATAGCTCAAACTTTATTTTAATGTTTATGATTATTAACATGGTAACGAAAAAAAAATACTCAAAATGAGTTTAAGGTGATCTTGTCTCAAAACCCTTGAATATTTTCTTTTAGTCATGTCTCACTAATTTGATCAACGAGTGACAACACATTCGTCGTTATTATGCCGTACTGGACCCGAAGAACAGAGGAGGCTAGTTGAGCTGCAAGATGGAAGCCCCCAGCCACAAAGAGAAGAGAAGACTTAGCAGATGAATGGCCAAGATCATTCACACATGTGTCATGTCAGTACGTGGGCCATGATCATCTGTATCAGTATCACGTTATAGTATTTATTGCATACATTCTAAATGGTATTATGTACAAGTACCAGTACAACTACATTCATAAGTGGGGCAGATATTGACTCTCACCCAAAAAAAAAAAGAGGTTGGGCAAGTGGTGAAGAGGAGACAACCGTATGATATGGTAACTACTCACTATCTGTTAGTATAAATGCAATAGGACTTCCTCACCAAATTGTAGTCTTATATAGTGCTTTACATCTCATAAAAATGTAAATTGCATAGTCTAGTTTTTTTTTTTTTTTTTTTTTTTTTTTTTTTTTTTTTTTTTGCTAAAGTAGTCTAGGTATGTTTGTGCAGAGCATTTTTTCACTAAAGCTTCTTTGGTTCGAGACTGCAAAACCTTTGTTTCATGCTAATTAATATTAAGAGTATTTTTTTTTCCACAAAAAGGCCCTTATATTTCTAAAAAACGAAAAAAGACTTCCTTATATTTTATATTTTTACTGTAACATTCTTTGAATGACTGTGAAGGTCAGAAAAACCGATTTTGTCGTTTATACTCTTGGCCTTTTGTCCTTTTTACCATTTTACTTTTTTTTTTTTCGTAAAATGTTGAGAACATATATTTCCCCTTCTATTATAAAGAGTTGCATTCACCTCCCCAAGAGCCCACCAAGACACATGGTTGATGATGATTCGATAAAAATATGTAAAAAAGCCCAAAAAGCTACCGTCAAAGACAGTCGATTTTTCTATTAAAAAAAATTGATTGCTTAAGGCAGTCAGCAAAATTGCAGTCATTTTTCGAACCTATTTTGATCATCATGCATCTAAGTGGGTCTATATAAAGTAAGTATACTTTAATAATAAATAAAAAGAAGAAAAAATTAGAAAATGTTGGATGAACAGGTGTTTGCTAGCATCCCTCTTTATAAATAAATATAAAAAAAACCTATTTTAATAATATAACTCACAGTACATTCAATAATTACCACCATCTTCACAAATAGGTATTTCGTAGTGTCCCTCTTTATCTCAATTGAAAAAGAAAAACAAATGCATCAGAAATTAAATTAAGTTAAATTGGCAGCCTTTCACTTATGAGATGTTTATCAATGATTTTTCCATAGTAAAAGGAAGAAAAGAAGCAATGGCAAAAAATAGGAAAATAGTTCTCAACACCCATTAAGATGTGTATCTTATATCATTTAAACTAGAAGTATGAATGATTGTGATAGCTTGCCAAGTCACAGTTTGGGCCAAAATGAGTCGTTTTCTACTCTGATAATTTATTTTGTATTGAATATTAATAGTTTATTTATTATTTTTGTTCCATTAGTTTCCATTAACACTCACTTTATAAGCAATTATTTGTATACAATTCCATCATTCGATTAAAAGTGTATTTGTTAAAGAGAGTCGTAAACCTTAAAGGTTGAGATTTTTGTGTATGATGTAGATTTATATTGTTTAGAATAGATTCTTTTCTTCCTAAAAAGAGGCACTGTAAAATCACTGTTATTTTTATTTTTTATATTTCTTAAAGAATACTTACTTCTAGTGAAACCCACTTAGATGTATGTTGACCAAGATGGTTTAAAATTCTCATCGAATTCTCAATCACATGTCCATTTGTTGGGTTATCCTAAGTTTTGGAGAAGTGAATGCCTTTTTTTTTATATTTTGCACGGGGAAGAGACAAAATGGTCAAAAATACAAAAGGTGGAGAGTGGGAACATAAGATTGTTGTTTCTACCTCCGCCAAAGGATATTTTAGTAAAATCATAAAATCTAAGTAGCTTTTTCAAGGTTTAGTGAAAAAAACTGAGGCCTTTTTGTGAAAAATACTCTAATATTTATCTGCTTTTTTATCTTTTTAGTTTTTTAATAAAAAAACATCTTTAGGTCAAACGAGAGGCATAGAACATCTTTTCAGTCTTATATTAAAAGCATTATATTAAAAGCAGGAACTTTTTTTTCCAACAGAAAGTGTAGGAGATCACGTGGCCCACCTACCATGTGTCCCACGTTAGATCAAGCAGGCGACGATTGCCAATAAAAAATATGAGGCTCACTATAACAAAAAAGAACTTGGTCTATTCTTTAAAAGATATGGATCCGCAGTAATCAGAGAGATTAGCGGATCGAATCTTATCTCCACGTAGAAAACCCGGATTAGGGGAGGTGGGATTCTTGGTGGAGAAGACTCTAGGAAGTGTGACTTCCCAGGATCGCTTAGGTCGTGCATTACAATGATCCACACGCAGGAAATCCATGGAGACTTCCCACCGTCAAGAATGTTGTAGATCTCCGGCCACATGTTAGAGTCTTACATATCCCGATCCATCAGTACTTGAAAATGAGACCGTAACAAGCAAAGTCTTTAGTATTCATTTGAAAAATGAAAACACCTGGAAACCTAAAAAATTGTTGTAAACAAGCATTACATGAGACTAGTTCACCTACTTACTTTGAATTATACCCATAAAGTGGATGTTGTTGAATGAACATCAAATTAAGACGGGTAGAGATGTGGATGGGACCGCAATTTTAAATTTTAGGATTCAGGTGATGGCCTAGTAATAATTTCTATCAAAAGGAAGACCATCACTTGGGGTTTTATTTTTTTTTTTTCTATAGAGTACATATGAATTCATGCCATGTAGTTATAAAAATGAAGATCTAAAGTTCATAATGACTATGAAATAGCTTTCGCTTTAATAGAAAGTGAATCAAGGGAATATGGGAAGTGAATATTGTCACTCTATTTATTTTAATCTTAGGAAAGGAAATTCTTCATCGCCATATATCCTTCACCCCTTACCTCTTTAATTAACTCGCTTTTCTATAAATTTCTATATGTTTTAATTATTAATGCAAACAAAGTGACCACAAGCTTGGGACAATCTCAGATGCCCATGCAAGATACACCTAACATGCTCTTTAGTCATGATGTTGTTTGGGAAAGTATTGTATATGTTTTATGTTTTGAAATGGAAGGCATGGTTGTTTTGCTTGGGCCGAGGGGCCTTCTTGGATTCTTTGACCTGTTTGTTATGTTAATCTCTTTCAATCAAATTCCCTTTAAAAAAAACTCACCAACAAGTAAACACACACATATGTTTGTTTGGGTAATTTTCTTGTAGAATAAATTAAATTGAGCAAGGCTCCCCTAAGCTCAAGCTGAGGATAAGGTAAGCTCAAGTGTGTAGTGGGGCCCACTTGGGGGCTCACATGGGAATGGGGGTGGGGGGATTTCAAGGACTCCCTAGGATCTTCCTCCCTGTAAAAAAATCAACTCCAACCGTAGTTTTTATTATCTCCATATGGGCTCAAGAGTTTAATAGTCAACAATCCATTCGGATTGATATATAGTCAATCCAACGGTCCAGTAAATTCGGATCTTACCGAAAGCTGGTAGACATGTGCAATTTAAGGGGGTCATGTGTCTGGTCCATTTGGATGGACCAAATGTGGGCCCTACAAATTTTCTCCCTAAGCTCGAGTTTAGGGGAGCCTTGCTCAAATTAAAAAGAATGATAAAATCAAGAGAAGAAAAAAAGAGGTATATCAAATCAAAATGTGAAAAAACCATGTCTTAGTGGCATAAAATTTTTTTTTTTTTGTTATTTCTTTTAGAAAGAAGAGGTAATTTTTAAGATTTGATACTTTTTATTTGAACCCTATTCATTTTTTCCTCTTTTCAAGAGACCCTTCACTACACTGTCCGAGCTAAGCCTAATTAATGAGTAAACACCCAAATGACACAATTCATAAAAGAGAGAGACAGAGAAAGAGACAAGAAAGCAAACCAAATATTATGAAAGGTCTACATCACAGCATCAATCAACATATAGTAGAAGAAGTGAACCATCCACGGTTGGTCAGTGGGCCACACTCATTCCTGATTAATTGACAGGATATGTCACGTCTCTTGCAGTGCCAACTGATTCTCCCACAACGACCTACTTGGCCGAACCGGCAATATTAGTGGTGATCTAACACCCACAGGAGCAAGTGAATAAATGTACAGCACAGTGGTTGGGTGCCCAACTGTCCTCAACCGGGGTACTCTTTCTTACCTGGGCAAGTAACTCTCATCCTTCTTTGAGTGTATCTATTCTTCCCCCACTCCTGACAATTTGTTGGATTTCTCTCCCACATCAGTGGGGGCTCTCAAGGGTCCACCCACCTATGTTGGTACCTAAAAAACCGCACCTTCTCGAAGCAAATAAGCCATAAATTTTTTAGATATATATATATATATATATATCTATATCTATGAGAGTGAGAGAGAAATCCTCCATTGAGATCGTGTGTTGGACCAACTTTGCACACATTTTGGACGGTAGAAATTTGTTGGTTGTTGATTAATTGATTAGGATCATCATTGGAGTCTCCCATACCATACACAAGTAGGGGGTGGGGAGATGTTTATGGGGATGGTATTCTCCAAATGATGCACATGATAATAGAGGGTAGATTGCATTTCATGAGGTAATATAATAGTAAATACTAATAACACTTTTATTTTATTTTATTTTTACCTTGACAGCAAAACTGGTGATAAAGGAGGATAAGTTACCTACTTCAACCGTATGGGCCCCTTTTCATTTAATTTTCAGTACACCGAGAGGGACAAGCATCTGTTTGGATTTTGGATTTTGGATTTTGGATTTCAACTACTTACTAAAAGACTTTCTTGTGTGGTGGCTGGGAGCTGGAAGAGAAATTCTGTTTTCCTTCTCACTTCTCAGTGAAAAGACTTTCCTGTGTGGTGGCTGGGAGCTGGAAGAGAAATTCTGTTTTCCTTCTCACTTCTCAGTGAACATCTCCTATGTGTGAGAGGGTGACAGGCAGCGGTTTGGTTTTAAGGTGTGCCTCTTTAATAAAAGAGAGCAATTTAGGGGTTGGTTCTGTTATTCAAAGAAGTGTTTTTTTCTGTACAATCACTAAAAGTCATTGATAACCCCCTCTTTTTATCAAACTGCACAATTTTACTTAGACATTCTCCGTACATTCGAAGAGGCAAAAGTCACTTTTTTTTTCTGCGACATCACACCACATTATGCGATATGGAAACTACATATTGTGATATTGCAACTCGAAAAACCCTTTTCATACTTTTATCCCTCCCTACTTCGATTTTTCTTCAATTCCCTTGATGTAATTCTCTTTCCTAGGCGATTTCACTCTCCTCCTCCCTCCCCAACTATTTGCAAATACGCTAGGCTCCCTGCATCCGTTCGATGTCAGCGAAGCAGCGTGGTCTCCATTGCCTCCATCGACGAAGGATTCTGGCCTCCATTGTTGCACAATCTGGGCGGACCCAAGTTTGGTGTTGTTGCAGTCGCCCTTGGTAAAACCTGGTAGTCCTTCTTCCCTCCATCTTGTAGAGAAATTTTGGTCTTCTTCTCTTCATGTTACACCCCGACCCTAATTAATCATGTTTAATACTAATTAATTTTATTTTAGCTAAATTAATTATGCTTAGTTACTAATTATGATAAATTAGTGTTAATTAGTATTTTTTTAGTTGAGTTGGTCGAGTCTTGAGCCTTGAATAGGTGAGTTAGAACCAATTTGACTCGGTTTGGTAGAGTCGAGGGCTTTCTCGTAAATATCAACTTTCGTATTTTGCAAGAGTCGAGGGCTTTCTCGTAAATATCAACTTTCGTATTTTGCATCATTAACGCATCATTTTGGCACCAATGCGTATATCTCGTCGAACACGCCAACTTTCGTATTTGACTTGACCTAGTTTGACCAACCATTGCTAGAGTGGACCTCATTTGACTCAATATGGAAATATCCAAATCAAGTGGGCTTATTGCAAAAAGGGAACCTTATCCCTTTATATATATATGCAACTTTCCCTTTCATTTCTCTTTTCTCTCCATTCTCTCTACTCCCCTTTTTCCTCCACTTCTTTCTTCTCTTCTCCTAATCTTCACTAAGAAAGAGTGCATGTGCTTTGGAATTCAAGATTGGGACTCATCTTCATCTTCTTTACCCTCCACATAGCTTGGTTGACAAAGAATCATACTCATCACTTCCCACTCTCTCTCAAATTCAGAATAATAGTCAAGAGGTAGGCTACAATCCTCTATCTTGAGATCTTGAATTGTGTTAGAGTCAAGGAAACTCATATACTCTCATGCATTGAATTCTCATCATCCTCTATGGATTTTCTTTCGATTAGGGTTTGATATAATTGGGAGTTTTAGTCTTTTGAACTATAAGGAGTGAAGGAAGCTTGGAAAGTTGGTATTTGAGGCAAGTATAAACTTTAAATTGGATATGTATAGTGTATCTCTTCCATTGAGCTACAAGATTTTAGTTATAGTGATTTTCTTCCTAATGAATGTATGGTTTTGATTATTTTTATGGATTGATTGAATGGAGAGAATGGAAGGATTATGTACTTTAAAATGGGTGCAAGGAGATCCCTTTTTATAGATTTTGTGGTGGAAAGAAGAAAAAAAGAGAGAAAGTTTCAGAAAATGCGTAAAAATTCGGTTCAAAGCTCTGTCGCAAGTTGCCGGTCACTTGGCGGTTAGCCGCGTGATCATCTGGCGGCTAGCCGAACTTGGCGGTCAGCTTTCCAGAAGTTTACAATTATGGCAGTGGAGCGCGGTCAGCAGGCGGTTACATGGCGATTAGCCGCGTGACCACCTAGCTGCTAGCCGCCCCACTGGCGGTCAGCTTTCCAGAATGCAACAACTTTTTCCTATACAACTGGCGGTCACCAGGTGGTTACCTGGCGGCTAGCCGCCTGTTCCACGGGCGGCTAACCGTGTTAGATATCGCGATCACTGAGAGGGGGGGGGGTGAATCAGTGATTTCTTAAAACAGGTCCAAATTAACAACAAAAGCAAATCAAATCACACAATGACACCAGATTTAACGTGGTTCACCGAAAGGCTACGTCCACGGTTTCAAAGACTGTCCGAACACCAATCCGGGACAGATCTGAATCTATTTAGTCGCACCAACGACAAAGAGCACCAACCCTTAGTTTCAGATAGCACCAACTATCTAGGAAGCACCTACTCCCTTAGGTTTCAGATAGCACCAACTATCTAGGAAGCACCGACTCCCTTTACAATTTATCTGCACCAACAGATAGGATCACCAAACCCCAGACACCAAGCACCAACTTGATGTTCTACAGAACAAGAATAGACACCTTTTTCTATAGCCCTTCCCCTCTACAATCTCTCTCTCTCAATCCCTTATAAATTGAAATTAAACATAAACAGAGAGACACTTATCTTATGGACGAAACACCATCTTCAAGAGCACATCCTCGTCCACACTTGCTGTAGAAACTTGTAACAAGACTGCACACAGCAACAGCACTCTCTTCTCTCCAAAACTCTCTTTCTTTTCTCTTCTCTTCTTCTCTCTCTGGTGTCTACTTTAAAAACGAACCAAACATGCCTTTATATAGGTTATGTTAACCCTTAATTGTGTTCAAAATAGGCTACAATTCGTTTAGAAAGAGTCCCAAACGAAATAGATAAGAATGCTGAATTTTCGTGCACAACTTCTAATTCTGCGCAAATCTGATTCCCGTGCTCGGTCGACATCCTGTGTTGCTCGGTCGACATCATACACTGTCTGGAAACAGACAACTTTCGTGCTCGGTCGACATCCTGGAGTCCCGGTCGACCGAAGACACACTGTGTCACGAAAATAACTGGGAGCAGTCTGAAACTTTTTCTGCAGGTTTCTCTTGCTTCGGTCGACCGCATGGGGTTCTCGGTCGACCGACCACTCTGCTTCAGGAATTCTGAATTCCTGACTGTTTCAACTTTTATTTCTCTTTTAAGCTCTATCAACACCAGCCTATTAATATCATGTTTGTGACAATGTGTTGACAAGAATTCCAACTCAAAACAATACTTGAGATATTTATTTCTTCAATTCTTCAAAAGACTTCCAAGTCATCTCAAATTCCAACAATCTCCCCCTTTGGAATTGTTGGCAACACTATTGGAACTTCAACACTTGAAACACTAGTTGATCTTCATGAAGCTTCTTCAGAACCATAGTCTCCCCCTGTCTTTAAAAAATAGAATCAAGATCTCTAAAACTCTTGATACCAATCTCCCCAAAGTTATCATAGAATAATAACTTCTTCTAACATAGCTTTCTCTAGCTTAAGTCTTTCTCCCCCTTTGACAACAAGTCCAAAGGGACCAACGAAGGAGCGAATAGGATATTCAAAGAATACTTTGCTCCCCTTTTTAAGCCCATCTCCTAAGGATTAGGAGAGTGAGTAACTCCTAATTTTTTTCGGAGATACTCGAAGACTTCCTTTGGCAGAGGTTTTGTGAAGATATCAGCTACTTGCTCAGTAGTTGGGACATATTCCAACTTTACCTCGCCATCTGCAACATTTTTCCTTGAGAAAGTGATAGCGAATTGCTACATGCTTTGTTCTTGAATGCTGAACAAGATTCTTGGAGATGTGAATTGCACTTGTGTTGTCACAGAGGATCGGCGTAGGATCCGTTGTTGGAACTCCTAGATCAGAAAGCATTTGCCGCATCCATAACACTTGTGTACAACAAGTTGCCGCTGCAATATATTCCGCTTCCGCTGTAGAAAGGGATACTGAGTCTTGTTTCTTACTATGCCATGCCACCAACCTGTCACCGAGATAGAATGCACCACCGCTTGTACTCTTGCGATCATCTATACATCCAGCCCAATCGGCGTCAGAGTATGCAACAAGAGTAAAGGATTTGCCTTTAGGATACCAAATGCCAAGCTCCATGGTACCTTTCAGATATCGAAAATATCCTTTTTACTGCTGTGAGGTGCGTCTCAGTTGGTGATGCTTGAAATCGAGCCACCATACATACTGCTTGCAGAAGATCCGGTCTTGTAGCAGTCAAATAAAGCAAGCTTCCTATCATAGAACGATAAGTGGTGTGATCAACGGACGAACCCTTATCATCTTTGCTTAGTTTTGTGTTCGTTGTCATTGGTGTGCTCACTGGCTTGCTGTCTTCCATGTTAAAACGCTTCAGCATTTCCTTGATGTATTTCATCTGTGATATGAAGATACCATGTTTCAGCTGCTGAACTTGTAAACCAAGGAAGAACTTTAGTTCTCCAAGCATTGACATCTCAAATTCTTTCTTCATCTCTTCAGCAAAATTCCTGCACATTTCTTCATCGTTGCCACCAAAGATTATGTCATCGACATAAATAATAACAACCAGCTGTTTGCTTAACTCTGTTTTGACATAAAGATTGCTATCAACCAGTCCTTTTCCAAAACCGATCTTACGGAGATATAGGTCCAGCCTTGCATACCACGCCCTTGGCGCTTGTTTCAGCCCATAAAGAGCCTTTTTCAATTTGCACACTAGGTCTGAATTTTTGCTAATAAGAAAACCATCAGGTTGCTCAATGTAGACCTCTTCTTCAAGTAATCCATTCAAGAAGGCTGACTTTACATCCATCTGAAATACCTTGAAGGTTTGTATGCAGCCAATGCAAGAAACATACGAATGGCTTCCAGACGAGCCACCGGTGCAAAGGTCTCTTCAAAATCTATGCCTTCAACTTGAGCATAGCCTTTACAAACCAACCTTGCTTTGTTTCGTATGACCTGACCATCTTCATTCAGCTTATTCCGAAAGACCCATTTAGTACTAATAACATTCTTATCGGTAGGTCTAGAGACTAGTTCCCATGTGGAGTTCTTCTCAATTTGCTCCAACTCCTCATGCATAGCTTTCAACCAACTTTCATCGAGACTGGCTTCAGCCACAGTCTTGGGTTCAATGGTGGACACAAGTGAGTAATTGCTAACTACATTTTGTCTTGTTTTAACACCGGCCTCAGGATCTCCAATGATTTGATCCTTAGGGTGTTGCTCTACCCAAGTGCTTTTCTTTCTAGATGTAGCATCCTCTGAGTCATCCTTTGATTTCTCAGAATCATTAGGTTTAGCTACTTCATCATCAATCTCACTCGAGTCCTCATAAACGGGACTGTCATAATGAGTTCCATTCTTTGATTCATAGTTTTCATCAATTCTAACATCAGCACTTTCTATGATTTTTCTGGTCCTTTTGTTAAGACATCTGTAAGCCTTACTAGATGAGGAATAACCCAGAAATATACCTTCATCAGCTCTTTCATCAAATTTGCCCGGATTTTGTTCAAGACGCTTGATGTAACACTTGCTACCGAAGACTCTGAAGTGCTTGACTGTTGCTTTTCTCCCAAACCATAGCTCATAAGGAGTTTTGTCTTCATGTGGCCTGATCAAGCATCGATTCTGAATGTATACAGCCGTATGGACTGCCTCCTTCCAATATTTGTCAGCTAGCTTGCTCTCAGTTAGCATTGTACGAGCCATCTCTTGAACGGTGCGATTTTTTCCGTTCCACAACTCCATTTTGCTGTGGAGTTCTAGGGGCTGAATACTGTCTTTGAATGCCATGGTGCTCACAATAGTTAGTGAACTCTTCAGATGTGAATTCACCGCCTCGATCAGACCTTAAAATCTTGATACGTTTTCCAAGCATATTTTCAACCTGTGCTTTAAACACTTTAAAACGATCAAGTGCTTGATGTTTATGCTTAAGAAACAATACCCATGTCATACGAGTATAATCATCAATGCATAACATAAAATACTTATCTCCATTGGTGCTTTGAGTTCGCATCGGTCCACAGAGATCAGTGTGCACTAGCTCAAGAGGTTTCTTTGAATGATGCTCCTTTGACTTGAACATTACCCTCGTTTGCTTTCCCTTTTGACAAGAATCGCAAATGGGGTTGGAAGGCTTTTCAATTGTAGACATACCTCTGACAGCCTTTGAATTGCAAATCTTTGACATGTTATCAAAGTTTAGATGCCCAAGGCGTTTGTGCCACAACCAACTTTCCTCTGTCCGACTCATCAAGCAAGTCTTTTCAGCTCCATCTGACAATGTATAGAGATTTCCAGCAGTCCTAGATCCAGTAGCCACTGTTTTGCCGTTGCTACACTTCTTGATAGCAAAACCATTCTTAGTGAAGACAACTTCGTGGCCTTTATCACAGATCTGGCTCACACTAAGCAAGTTGTGTCTCAGTCCAGACACATATAAGACCTCGTCTGATCTGATCTTGTTTGCCTTTAGCTGAACAACACATTTTCCGCAGATTTTGGCACCATCATTGTTACCAAACTTCACTGATCCGCCTTCATAGTGCTGTAACTTGACGAATTTTTCCTTATCGCCTGTCATATGGCTTGAACAGCTACTATCAAGGACCCGTGGTGCTGTCTTCTTTTGTGCATTGAATGCCGTTTGCACAATGAGAGATTCTTTGGAATTACCTTCCCTTTTCTTTGCCCTCCATGCCTTAACTAACTTGGGTTTCTTTTCAACCTGAAATTGGTTAGCTATAGGCAACCTACAATCCCTAGCCAAGTGTCCATAATTATGACATATATAGCACTCAATTTTGTGGCTGTTTAGGATTGAAAAAGGGTTCCTAGTCACAAATGGGCTGTTTCTAACATAGAATTTGCAATCAGCTCTTTTATGTCCATATCTATTGCAATGAAAGCAATAACCATAGAATCTGAACATTCTTCCTTTCTTAGGTGGCTGGTTAAACTCCACAATCCTTTTCTTATTGACCGTCTCAATACTAGGCTGGATTTTATGCTTTGTAGCCTTGAGAGGTATGGCCCTTTGTCTCATAAAAGAAGGTGCAGCTTTAGAGGACTCTCCGGTTTCAAATCCAATACCAAATTTATTGTGGAAGGGCTTTTGAACTTTCAGAATTTCATTGAGTTTCATTGTCCCTTCAATCGCTTGGAGTGCTTTGAGTTTTCGGCTACTTTCCAAGTTTTCAGCCTTTGCTCTAGCGATTTCAGTTTCAAGTTTCATAGCCTCTTCCTTTTTGATACTTATTTGATTTTGAAGGACTTCCACCATTCTTTTATATTCTTCAACTTGAGTTTTCAAAGCAATAATTGAACTTTCAGATTCATGAAGAAGTTTCAGATTTTTCTTACTTGTTTTTCGTTCCATGCTAAGCTCCTCAAGTGCGGCAATGAGTTCTTCTTCGAGATTGACCTCAGCCTCCTCTTCCTCTTCCGGCTCTTGCTCCTCTTCTTCTTCAACGGTAACCATGAAGAGAGCTTCAGTTGCCTCGGCTGATTCATCATCGTCTGAAGTTTCAGACGTGCTGTCATTATATTGACTGATGAAGCTTTTGCTTTGCCCCTCTTTCTGAAATTTTTCTTCCACTTACTCTTATCAACATAAGAGTCATCATCATTATTCTCTTTCAGCGGGCACTTCGCAGCAAAGTGGCCAACACCGCCACAATTGAAGCATTTAAAGGGTAGCTTCCCTTTGTACTTTCCATTGCTTCCTCTCTTCAGCTTTCTAACAAATTGAGCCTCAAGCTCATCATCATCAGTATCAGAATCATGACCAGCAGTCTCTTTTCCCTTTTTCTGAACTTTGAAGGCCGCTTCTCTATCAGATGAAGACATCTTACCTATGCGCATCTCATAGGCAGTGAGTGAACCATGCAACTCATCCATGGAAAATTCATTCAGATCCTTGGCTTCTTCTATGGCTGAGACTTTTGAATCAAACCGGGGAAGAAGAGATCTTAGAACCTTTTTGACGATGACTGGTTCTTTAATCTCCTCCCCTAGTCCACGAATGTCATTGGTGACTTCATTCACTCGTTGCAAATATGAGTCAACATTCTCGCTTTCCTCCATGCGAAGAGATTCAAATTGAGAGCGATGGGTTTGCAATTTTGCTTCTTTGATCTTCTCATCTCCTTCATGAATGCTTTTCAACTTGTCCCATATTTCCTTGGCTGTTTTGCATGCAATTACTTTGACTAGCTCGCTGTCCACAAGGCCACTAAAGAGTGCATTCTGCGCCTTAGAGTCGTTGTCTGCTAACTTCTTCGTTGCAGCATCATTGGGTACAATGGCAATGTTGTAACCGACTCTGACAGTCTCCCAGACATCATAGCCAAGTGACTTAATGAAAGCCTGCATTCTGATCTTCCAGAAGGAGTAATTAAAACCATCAAACAAAGGTGATTTCTTATTCCCTGTATTGGTTGCCATGTGATTTGACAAGAGATCACCCTTAGCGTGTTAAGCTTTTCAAGGGAACCTTACGCTCTGATACCAATTGTTAGATATCGCGATCACTGAGAGGGGGGGGGGGTTGAATCAGTGATTTCTTAAAACAGGTCCAAATTAATAACAAAAGCAAATCAAATCACACAATGACACCAGATTTAACGTGATTCACCGAAAGGCTACGTCCACGGTTCAAAGACTGTCCGAACACCAATCCGGGACAGATCTGAATCTATTTAGTCGCACCAACGACAAAGAGCACCAACCCTTAGTTTCAGATAGCACCAACTATCTAGGAATCACCTACTCCCTTAGGTTTCAGATAGCACCAACTATCTAGGAAGCACCGACTCCCTTTACAATTTATCTGCACCAACAGATAGGATCACCAAACCCCAGACACCAAGCACCAACTTGATGTTCTACAGAACAAGAATAGACACCTTTTTCTATAGCCCTTCCCCTCTACAATCTCTCTCTCTCAATCCCTTACAAATTGAAATTAAACATAAACAGAGAGACACTTATCTTATGGACGAAACACCATCTTCAAGAGCACATCCTCGTCCACACTTGCTGTAGAAACTTGTAACAAGACTGCACACAGCAACAGCACTCTCTTCTCTCCAAAACTCTCTTTCTTTTCTCTTCTCTTCTTCTCTCTCTCTGGTGTCTACTTTAAAAACGAACCAAACATGCCTTTATATAGGTTATGTTAACCCTTAATTGTGTTCAAAATAGGCTACAATTCGTTTAGAAAGAGTCCCAAACGAAATAGATAAGAATGCTGAATTTTCGTGCACAACTTCTAATTCTGCGCAAATCTGATTCCCGTGCTCGGTCGACATCCTGTGTTGCTCGGTCGACATCATACACTGTCTGGAAACAGACAACTTTCGTGCTCGGTCGACATCCTGGAGTCCCGATCGACCGAAGACACACTGTGTCACGAAAATAACTGGGAGCAGTCTGAAACTTTTTCTGCAGGTTTCTCTTGCTTCGGTCGACCGCATGGGGTTCCCGGTCGACCGACCACTCTGCTTCAGGAATTCTGAATTCCTGACTGTTTCAACTTTGATTTCTCTTTTAAGCTCTATCAACACCAGCCTATTAACATCATATTTGTGACAATGTGTTGACAAGAATTCCAACTCAAAACAATACTTGAGATATTTATTTCTTCAATTCTTCAAAAGACTTCCAAGTCATCTCAAATTCCAACAAACCGCATGGTCACCGCCAGCTGACCGAAATCACGAAAAACCACTAGTTTTCTTAAAATTCCCTAAGGACCTTTTAAAGCTATGTTTTGATACTCTGAATTATATTATGCCCTAGATAAAATCTAAGAAAGCGAATACTCTTAGAATTTGAGATTTTATCACCATACCATGGATATTAATTTAGTGAATCTTTTATTAAAATGTGACACTAAATAGAATAGTAAAATGTATATTTGCTTAATTTATATCGAATTGGATGGTGATGAATATTAGATAATTGGTTTAGATTAATTAATAATTACCTGAATTCTACAATCAATGCCTTACATATATTTTTACATTTTGAAATAATTATGATTCAAATTGATTTGGTTAAGAATGCACTCAATGAGATTTTTATTCAAATTCGATTATTATTTAATTTGATTTAGTCGGCACTACTTCGCTTCGACCTTGTGATGCCCGACGGGGATAAACTTGGTTTATACTATTCGAGACTACTTCAGTATGTCGTCTGGAGCACCGGAACTACAGGACCGAGTAGCCAACTAGCATTTGGCCGGGCCGCTAGTGACATCCCAACTAGATTTGCTCTCTTTGAGAGGATGAGCTTAATGTAGTTGCCAAATAGAGTTTATATATTATTCGTCTGATTTCAAGAGACAAGAATTAAATTATTTTAATACCATTGTTTAGTTATTCTCTTGCATTGATATCTTATAAATCAATTTTCATTTTAACTCATCTTGAAGCATTATGTATTTCCTTTTTATTGCCTATACTTGCCATTTCGTTGTATTTGAGGTACTATTCTTGGTGTCACGGGCACAGATACAGCTCCCAACCTTGAAGAGGCTCAGACGAGAGAGGAGGAGACCCAAGAGGTTCCTTTAAGACTAGAGGAATGGCTGGGTGTAGGGCCAATGTAGATACTCCTCATTCAGAGTGCGTCAGGAATTATTTTGAGAGCTTACACATAGAGTACGACTAACTTTTTTTTTGTGTGGGTTACACTTAGATTTCATTTATATCTTGGTTATACTTTTAGTATTTGTTGTATAGGGTACTTGTGGACTTTCCTTTGTATAAACAATGTCTATAGCTGTATAATTCTTTTGTAGTAAACTTGAATATTGTAAATGGATTGGATAGGGAAATGATATTCATTTTGTGAATGAAATTACAGTTTTCGCTATATTAAAATGTTGATAATAGAATTTTAGTGAGTTAAACTCACGAGTTCAATAGTTGTTTCTCCTTCGTGTGGTTGTATTTGACTCGCGACAGGTATAATCACACAGGAGTACGTTGAAAGGAACTGCGATTCAGATCTGAACATCACTAGCGGAAGACTTTCATGGCTAATTTGTAACATGACAGATTTTAAAAAATCTGATTTGGGCAGCATAAATCAGCCATAGTGATCGCTTAATAACTCCATGAATTCATGACCAACAAGTGTATAATTTAAGGAGAAACAAAAAGACTATTACCTTGAAGATTTGTAGACTTCAAATCTCTGAAATAATAGATCCAAAGGGCTGAAGTCAGACTTGCAATCAGCAAACAAATTGCTGGAATTTTCTGCAGTAGTATTGCCTTTGATCTTCTTCTCTATCTCACTTCCAAATCTGATTGGCTAAGATGGTGGGATCTTAATCTAGGAATTGAGAACTATTTTTCTAAGGAAAAATCTCAGACCTTAAGCTCACTTCAATGAAGAAGGAAGCATCAAAGGGGCTGGACATGTGGAATGGGGTCTTGCATAGGGATGGACGTCCAAGGGTGATGGCTTCCTCTTTTATAGAAACTTTGTGATTGCTTTCCTAAAAAGTTATCTCTTCTAATTCTCATAGATGTCCTAAAAGGAAAGTATAATCTAAAGATTTATTTCCTTTTAGAAACACTCCAATTAGAAAAGGAAACTAAAGAAACTTCCCACAAACTTTAGCAATTAGTAATCCTAGTTGCACAACACTTACTAATTTAATTTTCTAATCCAAAAAGGAAACTTTCTTATGGGAATACTAATCCAAAGAGGAGTCCAACTTTCCAAGTAGAGAGACCTACTCAAAGTTGGAAACCTTACCCATGGAAATCCCATTATGGACGTCCTACATAATAATGCACACCATGGCCCACAAACAATTTATCTAGAATTATATTCATGTATGCCATCAAAGGCCTATTTGAATTTAAACTCAAAATTATTTTTCCACTAAAATAATTCATCCAAATGTCATCTAAATATTTTAGGAAACCATGCCAATCTTGGAAAGTGACTAGAGAAGGGACCAAAAGACATATTTGCAATTGGCTCCCAAAATGACCAACATATCCATGCTAAACCCATAGCAACATTAAGACCATTTTAACCTTAACTCATTCCACTAAAGAGTTATGGTTGAACTCCAGGGACAAATATATAATATAATAAGCTCGTCATAAAATGACAGTTGTCTTCGACCTACTAAGTGTAATGACCCGAATGCCCCTCTATGTAACATCCACAATCGAGTCAGGTTATCACATGTACTATCAACCTTCCCGATTACATCTAAACCTTAGAACTTCATATCCTCAATCTTAATCATCATCCGTATATCATTCTCTTGGTCCAGGGAGCGACCCACAAGTTCAATATCCATATGAAACATCCATATACTAAGATCTTAGATTTTGATGATTAATCGGATAATTCTAAGGGGACGATCATTCCATCATTAGATGGCATAGATTCTTTATTGCATCTGCACGTCCCAACTGATCAAGTCCGAGTACCCAAAACACAGAGCTGTTGACCCATGAAAAGAATCTCACCCATAGTGAATTAAAGCACAAGAACTTGACTTCGTCAATTCATCCACAAATGCTCAAGATTAAGAGCACTGGTCACTCAGTAGCATGAGGTGACTTGATCTCTTTCTGTGATAGTACTATTTTAGATATCACACCTACCATGGTCATGTTCAATGCATTGCATATGCATTAATGAGATAAATCCGGGAAAGCCCTCCCATGACTTAGGTAAGTCACCCTGAATACAGGAGAGTCTTTCATTATAACTTATACCAAGATGAAGTGCCCAGCTCCATCTCTCAGTTATGAACAAATATGTTGTTTCCAGTGTCCATGAATTAGACCTATCTGTGTGCAGACACTACACACCTAATTCATTTACTAGAAACAATGGGCCTTACACAACCATACATATATACATGTTTAAGCAGAAAAGAGTCTTTCCATTAAATAACCAATAAATATCCAGTAACAAAAGATGAGAGTGCAGCTAGTGGACTTTAGGGCATACACCAATCCCAACATACGTGTGTCTCACTTCAGGGATTATCTTAGGCCAGGGTGATTCGGGGCCGGGATGTGACACTTCCCTTTACCTCTTTCTCTCTCTATTTATCTCTCTTTGTAGGTTTAGAAAACCCTAAATGCTCTTGAACTCTCTTTGACAAAAATCAAGAAAGAAGAATAGAACTCTAGAACATCATAGTGTTGCATCTCTTCTTTTAGTAAATTAGAGATGAAACCATGTGAATACTGAATGAGGTTTGTTGTTTGCAAAATTAGTAGAGTTTGTTTGGTTCTAATACGTTAAATAGAAATGCATTCATTTACAGAACCGAATGAAATTATCAACATAAATATATTGGTTGACTTTTAACATAACACTTTATGCGATATCGCATTACTTAAATTGCGATATCGCAACTCCTTTTTTGCGATATCACAATATGTAGTTGCGTTATTGCATAATGTGTTGTGATATCGCAAAAAAGAAGTGACGTTTTGCCTTCGCAACGTATGGAAAGTACGAAGAACATGCAGGTAAAATTGTATAGTTTGGTAACAAGAAGAGGGGTTATCAATGACTTTTAGTGACCGCACGGAAAAAGTCCCTTCAAAGAAAGGAAGCAATGTCAAGAGCTAGGAAGTGGGTCTCGCCTTTAAAATCTAAACCATTCAATTTCTCAATCTATCAAAAATCAAAAGAAACTAAAACAAAAAATTACTTTAGTTAAAGTTGGATTGATCACATCTAAAATACATGATTAAATTAGTAAAGGCTAAAGAGAATGATGGGCATGGTGACATTTTTTTCTAATGGGTGCTTGGAGACCAAAATATTGTTTTTTAAAAAAAGTTGTTTTGTTAATTACTTGATCCAAGATATAACATACTCTCTTAGCAAAATATATATATATGAGCAAGGCTCTCCTAAGCTCATGCTTGTGGGGCCCACCTTTGGTCCCTCCAAATGGATCAAGCACATGACCCCTCTAAATTGCACATGTCAACCAAGTTTCGGTTAGATCCGAATTTATTGGACCGTTGGATCGACTATGTATCAATCCGAATAGACTATTGACCATTAAACTTTTGGGCTCATATGGAGATGATAGATATCACGGTTGGGGCTGACTTTTTTGCAAAGAGGAAGATCCCAGTGAGTCCTTGAAATTTCCCCACCCCCATCCCCATCCCCATGTGGGCCCCACCACACACTTGAGCTTACCTTATCTTAAGCTTGAGCTTAGGAGAGCTGACCCATATATGTATATATATAAGATACTCTGCTGAAAATAGTATTTTATATGAGAAACTCATACAATATAGGCCGTAGTTTCACATATGATAATATAGACTCATCAATAGTCTATGAAATAATACCATGAAAGTATTATTAAGAGGAGAAACTTTGTATATAGGTCTCACTTGGCGCCATCATTGATTAGCTTACACCTTCTACACTCACCCCTCTGGGAATTGGCACCAGGTGCCTATTTGACCTTATTTCACCTTTGGTCAATATTTGCTTTCAAGAGAAAAAGTAATTTCAGTGGCATGAAATTTTATATTACCCATATTTGGTTGGTCACAAGTTACAACAAGTAGAAAATTAAAGTCCTAGCCACCAAAAAATTTCATTTTTACTTTATCAAGCTGTCAAAAACATTTACTCCATAAACACTAGTAAAGTGGTTAATTTACCACTTGTTGACTTTGCATCTCACTTAAAATTATTGAGGATTTTCCCTATAGCTTCTAATATTTAGAAAAGTCCTCAAAAACTCTAATTTTCCCTATACCTTCCCCATACCAGGGGAAATGACAAAACTGAAAGAAACTGCGATTCCGATCTGAACATCACTGGGGGAAAACGTTCATGGCTGATTTGTAACATGACAGATTTTTAAAAATCTGATTTGGGCAGCATAAATCAACCATAGTGATCGCAAAAGAACTCCATGAATTCATGACCAACAAGTGTATAATTAAAGGAGAGTCAAGAAGACTATTATCTTGAAGATTTGTGGACTTCAAATCTCTGAAAAATAGATCCAAAGGGCTGAACTCAGACTTGCAATTACCAAACAACTTGCTGGAATTTTCTGCAGTAGAATTGCCTTTGATCTTCTTCTCTATCTCACTTCCAAATCTGATTGGCTAAGATGGTGGGATCTTAATCTAGGTTTCGAGATGAGTTTTGAGAACTTTTTCTAAGGAAAAATCTCAGACCTTAAACTTTCTTCAATGAAGAAGAAAGAACCCAAGGGCTGGACGTGTGAGACTTGGGGCTTTCTCTTAGTGTAGGACGTCTAAGGGGAAAGCAACCTCCTTTTTATAGAAACTTTGGGAATAGCTTTCCTTAAAAACTATCTCTTCTAATTCTCATAGATGTCCTAAAAGGAAAGTATAATCTAAAGATTTATTTCCTTTTAAAAACACTCCAATTAGAAAAGGAAACTAAGGAACATCCCACAAACTTTGGCAATTAGTAATCCTAGTTGCACAACACTTACTAATTTAAGTTTCTAATTCAAAAAGGAAACTTTCTTATAGGAATACTAATCCAAAGAGGAGTCCAACCTTCCAAGTAGAGAGACCTACTCAAAATTGAAAACCTTACCCATGGAAATCCCATTATGGACGTCCCACATGATAATGCACACCATGGCCCACTAATAATTTATCTAGAATTAAATTCATGTATGCCATCAAAGGCCTATTTGAATTTAAACTCAAAATTATTTTTCCACTAAAATAAGTCAATCATATGTCATCTAAACATTTTAGGAAACCATGCCAATCTTGGAAAGTGACTAGAGAAGGGACCAAAAGACATATTTGTCATTGGCTCCCAAAATGACCAAACTGTCCATGCTAAACCCATAGCAACATTAAGATCATTTTAACCTTAACTCATTCCACTAAAGAGCTATGGTTGAACTCCAGGGACAAATATATAATATAATAAGCTCGTCATAAAACGACAGTTGTCTTCGACCTACTAAGTGTAATGACATGAATGCCCCTCTATGTAACATCCATAATCGAGTCAGGTTATCACATGTACTATCAACCTTCTTGATTACATCTAAACCTTAGAACTTCATATCCTTAACTTAGTCATCATCCGGATATCATTCTCTTGGTCCAGGGAGCGACCCACAAGTTCAATATCCATATGGAACATCCATATACTAAGATCTTAGATTTTGATGATTAATCGGATAATTCTAAGGGGACGATCATTCCATCATTAGATGGCATAGATTCTTTATTGCATCTGCACGTCCCAACTGATCAAGTCCGAGTACCCAAAACACAGAGCTGTTGACCCATGAAAAGAATCTCACCCATAGTGAATTAAAGCACAAGAACTTGACTTCGTCAGTTCATCCACAAATGCTCAAGATTAAGAGCACCGGTCACTCAGTAGCATGAGGTGGCTTGATCTCTCTCAGTGATAGTACTATTTTAGAGATCACACCTACCATGGTCCTGTTCAATGCATTGCATATGCACTAATGAGATAAATCCGGGAAAGTCCTCCCATGACTTAGATAAGTCACCCTGAATACAGGAGAGTATCTCACTATAACTTATACCAAGATGAAGTGCCCAACTCCATCTCTCAGTTATGAACAACTCTATTGTTTCCAGTGTCCATGAGTCAGACCTATCTGTGTGTAGCCACTACACACCTAATTCATTTACTAGAAACAATGGGCCTTACACAACCATACATATATACATGTTTGAAGAGAAAATAGTCATTCCATTAAATAATCAGTAAATATCCAGTAACAAAAGATGAGAGTGCAGCTAGTGGGCTTTAGGGCATACACCAATCCCAACAAAGACAAAACTGCCTGGATGTTCTTTTCTAGAGGCACCTTCATTCCTTGCTTTTTACTTTTTTTTCTCTTAGTGTGAATTTTCTTTTTATCTTCTTTTACCAAAACCATTGGTCATTGCAACCTGTGTGGCCCACCTTTGTGTGAACAATCTACCTTTACATATTGAAGTGAGATCTGATACAATGAATATACTGGGAGTGGTTTTTCATATAGCTTTGAACATTGAAACGTGGGCATCGAAATTGATAAATTAGTTATTTCTCCATTTTTTTCATTTTCCAATGGTCTTTATGTAATGCCCCAATCTCGAATACCGAGAAAACTATCAAGGTACCGAAGTTGGCACGCTAATTCCCAAAAAGTCTGAGAACTTCTAATATCGTAGGTCCGCAGTGAGGTCCAATTTAAAACTTTTTGAACAATATAATATCAATAGTTAAATTACTGAAGCATAAAGAGTAAAGCGGAAGCAATTGTAAAGATATCAGAAGCATAAGGTATCATAGATGATATATCAAATGTAACAGGGCTGAAGTCCAGCCTAAAATGTCAAGTTATAAGAAACAAAGGTTTATTACATATTTCAACTACTACCCTGCTCACTACAAGAATCACTCAAAAACCCAAACAAAACAGATAAACTCTCACACCCCAGGTGCTGGCTCTCCAACCTCCAGCTCGACCTCTTGGTTAGCTGGTCCCCATCCGTAGTCTCCTACTACTGGTGCCTCAATGAGCGCGACCACACCTTCCTCATACTTGGGATCGAAACCGAAGTACCAAGCATGGATCAGATCTAAAGATCTGGCAAGTCAAAGTATACAAGTAACATATGATGTATGCATCAAAAGAGTAGAGACAGTCATAAAGTTAATGAGAGTAACAATGATATAGATTATATGCAGTTGAGTAAGATAAGCATTCAGAATCAGAATAAACAAGATATCTAATCTAAATAATATGGCACATTCACACATGCTGGATACTGCGAGCTATTATGCCGCGGCCCTCCTATACTAAATACAGTCGCGGCAGGGAAACCTCACCAGTGCTAGGGAATGACGAGCCCCGCAATCACAGCCAGCATTCTCACTACACTCATCACTAGGAGATCGGACCTGGTAATCACACCGTCCGTCTAAACAATATTCATCATGATAGCTCACTCAACACTCACAGTAGCTCCTACCAGTGACGATCAGTCCAACGGCTGAGCTTAATAACAACTGAGTAAATGCCTATGCTGACTCAGAAGACAATAAATGTCTGTTTCTGTCTAGGCTTTGTCTTGTGTGAACAAGGTCCAAACAAAATCCCTAAGAGGTCTAAGCACCCAATACAATCCATGGATCACAGTCCAAGTCCAAGTCCAATCATTGGATCCATACCAAGGCCCACCAAATACATGGCCTGGTCAATAACAGTCCAAATGGCGGTAACAAGTCCATATCCAATGATAAACAGTCCATTCTCATTCATAATGAGTTACAAGTTCAGTACAATCCAACCTCTCCATTCTAGGGTATTCCACATCTAAACTTAGGCCATAAAAGGATCTGCCTAGCCGCAGACATGGGTCAATATTTACCCAATCACATCACCAGGTCACCTCTAAGTAGTCCTAGGTTCAAGTCATTCATTTTCATTTTAATTTACAGTCATAAGCAATAGTGATGACATTAGAGTGACAGTGGTACAATAAATGAGATAAATCTCCAAGTACGGGAATCAAAAGGAGATATCAACAGTAGTCCAACCTAATTATTGGTCCATTTTCAGGTCCAGGTCCATCTTAGGTAATTCGATCTCTAAATGAAGTCTCAGATGCCAATGGATACTGTGTTTGGTGGTCCAGAAGTTACGAGCATCATTGACAACGTTTAAGGATCGAATCATCGTTGAATACACAACCTAGACCCTACTTGGTGGTCCCCACGAGTCAAGGTTGAGCCATATCAATGACTCGTATTTAGCACATCAACAAAAGTCCATTTGGATTGTCAATGGGTCTTACGAACGATCACAACTTCAAAAATGTGAAAACTGAAAAATCGTTGTTTGCAGTGTCCTCGGTAGACTTGGCACAGGGCTCGGTCGACCGAGTACATTGAATTATCTGGGGGATTGACTCCTAGGCCGACCCTCTGCTCAGTGTGCTCGGTCGACCTCTTGGCCCGGTCGGTCGACTGAGTACTCTGAAAAATGAGGATCAGGCACCAGGCAGGCATAACTTGATTTCAAGAAAATCATGTGTGCCCGGTCGACCTCTTGGCCTGGGCGATCGACCGCGTACACTAAAAGTCCTAGGAAATGATGTCCCACCTTTCAGCCACTTTTCTCTGGAATTCCTGCTTTCCCGGTCGACCCGGCATAGGGCTCGGTCGACCGTGAATACTGGATTCTGGGTCAAAAGAAAGTCTAGCTTCCCAGGTATTTTTCTGGAAAATTCTGTGTGCTCGGCCGACCGAGAACAGGGTCTGGTCGACCACGCACAATGGACCTCTAAATCCCACAGAAGCATAAATAGGACTTGAAATTTCGAGATTTCAGTGTGCTCGGTCGATCGAGACAAGGTCCGGTCGACGCACACTAGACCTGCAGCAGTTCTAGATTTCTAGATTTCCTTCTTCAATCCAATTTCCACCAAAATACATCCAATTTCATCCAAACACCATAGAAACATCATGAAACATAAAAAGCACTTCAATATACATCCAACCATCAATTCTATAGGCCATTGATCTTCCAAATGAGATCAACGCATCCATCAATGGCCAAAAATCCATGGAAACATGCTCAAAGGTAGATCTATCAATTCTAACATCAATTGAATGGAAAATTACATAATCATTGACAGTAAACATTCATTCTATGTTTTGTAAGTATATTGTACTTACCTCAAATCAATTGTTGGAAGGAAAAGAGAGAGAAAAGAGATCCAAAGCTCCAAATAGCAAAACCAAGCTCTAAGGTTTTCCACACACATAACCAACCCAAAATCTCAGATCTAGAAGAGATCTCTACACCTATACTCATATCCAAAAGAGAATTGCTATAAGGAAGGCAATCTAGAGAGAGAAAGAGAGATTTCTAGAGAAATTGAACTAAAAAAGGGTACATACCTTGATTAGAAGAGGAAGGGGAAATTAACAAGATAGAGAGAGAGATCCTTATAATAAGTTACAGCTGAGATTGTAGTAGATGATCTTCTTATTCTTAAAGTTCTAGATCTATGGTTTCTAAAGAGAGAAAAAGAGGGATATGGGAGAATTGGAGGGAAATTGAGAGAGAGTTTGAGGGAAATGAGGGTAGAAGAGAGAAATGAGTTGAGAGAGAGAGTAGCTAACGTATGGCATGGGAGGGAAGTGTTATATAGGTTGAGGTTGGGTGGCTACTGACTAAAGGGCCCTTTTAGTTTGAATAGGATTAGGGTTAGGGTCATCGGTAGTTTGGTCCTTAGGTAAGGGTTCTAAAAGCTTCTCAAGTGGAGACCCCCTATAGTAAATACTAATTCTAAGCTAGGGCCTCAACTAACTAACTAACTAACTCTAGAAACTGAAAAAGACACCATATTGACTTTACAAATTACACAACAAGACTAATCAAACTAAAACTTAGGAAAATACCTATCTACCCTTAGTAAACCCTATTAATTAGTATAAATAGATACTCTAGGCTAAAATATAGTAATCAAATTCAAATTGAGGGTCCACAAGGGGTGGGGCCTCACATCACTCCCTCCTTTAAAACATTTGGTCTCCAAATGTGAAAAAGAAGTAAGAACATACCTGCGGTAGAAGATGTGGATAATCCCTCGCCTTCTGATCGCATAGCTCCCAAGTAGCCTCAGCCAGAGTGTGATGCTCCCACTGAACCTTCACCCACTGAATGGTTCAGCTCCGGAGCACCTATTCTTTGGTGCATATGACGGCGACTGGCTTGGCGATGTATGATGCGTCGGGCTGGATCTCGAGTGGCTGCTGATGCAGAATGTGGGTAAGGTCCTCCACATACTTCTTCAACATCGAGATGTGGAAGGCATCATGCACTCCTAATAACTCTGCCGGTAACTGAAGCTTGTATGAGACGTCTCCGATCCTGGCCTTGATCTCAAATGGTCTGACATACCTTTGTGCTAACTTGTCTTTCTCGCCAAATCTGAGGGTGCCTCGAGCTGGGGAAACCTTTAAGAACACACTATCTCCCTTCTGAAACTCAAGTGGTCTGCACCGGTTGTCTGTGTAGCTCTTCTGTCGATTGCAGCTAATCTTAAGGTTCTCCAATATCTGACGAATCTTCTCACTGGTGTCGCTGACGATAGACGGTCCGTGAGAACTCCTGACACCAACTTCCTCCCAACAGACTGGGGTCTTGCATTTCCTGCCGTACAAAGCTTCGAACGGTGTCATCCTGATACTCGAATTGTAGTTGTTGTTGCAGGCAAACTCACAAAGTGACAATGAATCCTCCCAATTCTCCTTATAGTCTGGATGCAAACTTGCAACATATCCTCCAATAGCTGGTTGGTGTGCTTGGTCTGTCCGTCTGTCTAAGGATAACAGGCTTTGTTGAAGCTCAATTTGGTACCCAAGGCCTGTTGTAGACTCTCCCAGAAGTGTGAGGTGAAGCGCGGATCTTCTGTCTAAAACAATCGAAGCTGGAACTCCGGGCAATGAGACGATCCTGTCCACATACAACTTAGCAAGGATTTTGAGTCCTGCTCTCATCGACACTGGCAAGAAGTGAGCTAACTTGGTCAGCCTATCCACGATCGCCCAAATGCCGTCACTGCGTCTTCTGGTAGATGGAAGCCTTGCGATGAAATCCATGGTAATGTGCTCCCACTTCCACTGGGGTATCTCGAGCTGGTGAAGTAGCTTTGGTGGCTTTTGGTGTTCGGCCTTGATCTACTGACACGTCAAGCATCTGGAAACATAGCCTGTAATCTCTTTCTTTATGTTGTTCCACCAGTAGCAGCTCCTCAGGTTCTGGTACATCTTGGTGCTGCCTGGGTGAATCGAGTATCTACTGTGATGTGCATCTGCTAAGATCTCATTCTTCAGCTCTTGAATATCTAGCACACACAACCTGTCCGAATAGTAGATCACTCCACCGATCAATTTGAACTCTGGCCACTAGTCAATCTGCTTGATGACTCTGATAAGCTTGGGATCGCTACGTTGACTGTCCTTGACCTTTCCAAGCAACTTTGGTTCCCACGCGGACATGGTAGCAAGCATGACTCTGTCACTGAGCAGTTGAAACTGAACATCCAAGTCACTAAAGACATTGGTTCACACGCCCTCTGTTCCTAGAAAACTAACTAGGGTGGTCTTTATGCTCAAAGTGTCGACTATGACATTCGCCTTACCCGGATGGTATTTGATAGGGAAGTCGTAATCCTTGATGTACTCCATCCAACACCTCTGACGGTTGTTGGGATCACTCTCAGTAAACAGATGCTGCAAGCTGCGGTAGTCTGAATGAACTTCGAACTTCTACCCGTAGAGGTAGTGCCGCCACATCTTCAATGCAAAAACAACTACTGCAAGCTCTAAATCTTGAGTAGCGTACTTCTTCTCATGCTCTTTCAGCTGGCGTGATCCATAGGCAATGACTTTCCCCTCCTGCACCTAAACACATCAAGTCCGGTCCCTGAAGCGTCGGTGAAGACAACAAAACCGCCACTACCAGTAGGCAAAGACAAGATCGGTGCTGTCGTCGGTCTCTCTTTCAGCTCCTAAAAACTATCTTCACAAGCATCTGACTACACGAACGGTACATCCTTCCTCGTCAGCTTGGTCAATGGTGCTGAAATCATAGAGAAGCTCTTGACAAATCTGTTTTAGTAGCCTGCTAAGCCAAGGAAACTCCGAATCTCTGTGACATTCTTCGGTCTCTCCCAATTCACCACTGCCTCTATCTTTGTTGGATCCACTGCAAGTCCGTCTCTGGAGATGATATGTCCGAGAAAGATTACCTGCTCTAACCAAAACTCGCACTTACTAAACTTCGCGTACAACTAGTTGTCGCACAACAACTGTAGAGATGTCCTCAAATGCTGCACATGCTCCTCTCTGGACTTCGAGTAGACTAACACGTCGTCGATGAACACAATTGTGAAGCTGTCAAGGTGCAGAGCGAAGATCTTGTTCATCAAAGCCATGAACACCACTGGCGCATTCGTCAATCCGAACGGCATCACAAGAAACTCATAGTGAGCGTAGCGGGTACGTAACACTGTCTTCTGCACATCTTGCTCTCTGACTCGAAGCTGGTGATATCCTAACCTCAGGTCCACCTTCGAAAATATTAAGCACCCCGTAGCTAGTCAAAGAGCTCGTCGATCCGGGGAAGAGGATACGTATTCCTCACTGTTGCCTGGTTCAGCTGCTTGTAGTCGATGCACATCCTCATCGATCCATCCTTCTTCTTCACAAAAAGCACAGGTGCTCCCCATGGTGACATGCTCGATCTGATGAATCCCTTGGTTAATAACTCTTGCAACTATGTCTTCAACTCTCGCAGTTCTGCCGGAGCCATGCGGTAAGGAGCTCTGGAAATCGGTGCGGTGCCTAGCGTAAGCTCAATGGTGAAGTCAATCTCTCTGACTTGAGGCAATCACGGGATCTCATTGGGAAACACATCTGGAAACTCCAAACAACTGGAATCTCATTTACTCCCTTGGGCTGCTTGTCCTATGAAATGAATGCGATGTATCCCTCGCAACCTGACCTCACTAGCCTCTCTGCCTTCAATGCCGAAATCAATCCGGTGCTCGATGGTCTCCTCTCGCCCACAAACTCGATCGTGAAATCTAAACCGTTAATGGTGAGTCTGACTGTCTTCTCGAAGAAATCCATCACTACTCGGTATCTAGCCAACCTATCCATCTCCAAGATAATGTCGAAGTCATGCATGGGTTACATGATCAAATATGCAAACATAATGTACTCCCGATCTGCACTCGGCATCTAGGGTGGTAAGTCTGACACACTACCCTCTTGCCTACGGGCGAAGACACAACTAGCGTACAAGGCATCTTCACTCCTACCCCACCAAGAACCAAAGCAAAAGCTGAAAACACATAAAAATGTGTCGCTCCTAGGTCAAGCAACACTCTAGTAAACTAACCATAAATAGAAAGAGTACATTCGACGACGTTCCCTGCAGCTTCGGCCTCCTCATGTGTAAGCGCAAAACCCTAACCTGCGGCCTGTGGCCTCTGCTGCTGAATCTGCTGTCCATGGGGCCTTTGATGCTGCCCTCACTGATAGTGCTATCCTCTGGGCTGTTGGGGTCCACGTGCTTGCTGCTGAGCACGGTGCTACTGCTGAGGTGGCTAGGGTGCCGGTGCAATCTGTGGAACAACTGGGACTGGAGCTCTAGGAGGTGCTGGAACCTAAAGCATCGGGGGATGTCCTCCTTGGAGTGGGCAAACTCTGGAAATGTGCTCTGGCTCTCCACAATCAAAGCACACTTAGGGCCACGTTGCTGCTGCTGCTGCAGATACTGCCCAACCTGACTTGTTGGTCTCTGTCTCCGGAACAGCTGCTACTGTGGGACCACGGGCTGCGGCCTGATCGGGGTGGCCCGGACCCGTCTCTGCTGCTGGTTAGCCTTAAACCGTTGCAGATGCTCCCCTGCCTAGTAAGCTCTCCTCAAGGCCTCCTCGTAGGTAGGTAACTCAATCCAAGTCATGCCCAGCTGGATCTCATCTCTCAGTCCGTCGACGAACTGCCGGATCCTCTCGACCTCAGATGTAAGCACTGCCTCTGTGAAGTGGGACAGCTGGCTGAAGGAGACCTCATACTGGTAGCCTCTCATGTTGCCCTGCACTAGTGTCTGGAACTCTCAAAGCTTTCGTTCTCTGACATGCGATGGAATGAACTTCCGAAGGAAGTCTGCTTTGAAGGCTGTCCAGGCGATCTCATCCCCAATCATCTCGTGATGATGCTGAACGGTCCTCCACCAGTCCTCTGCCACGCCTCGGAACATGTAGGCTGCCAACTGTACTCTCTGCTGGCCGGTGCACTCGAAGACTCGAAAAATCTTCTCCATCCGCACTATCCAGTCGTCAGTTACTAATGGATCCTCATTGCCCGAGAACTCCGATGGTCCCCTCTTGAGGAACCTCTCGAAGATGATGTTCGGGTCTGCCTCTCGAGTAGGTGTCACTGCTGGACTAGGCTGAGCTAACCTCTTGATGACGTCCAAGACCTGCGACTGAAACTGCGTGAAATCCTTAACCTGCTATTGGTGCGCTGTAGCCTGGGCTTCCTGCGAGACAAGGAAAGCCTGTAGAAACCTCTGGATGCGATGCTCATAGTCGGGTTGACAGCCGATTGCCGATGCTGCATGTGATGGTAAATCTCCTCCAAGCATCTGTCAAGAGAATAGAAATGTGTCAGTTTAAGTCCAACACTTAGGACTACACCGATTCTACCCAATCCATCATCCTTGCACGCATTCCTACACTGAAATCCTCACTACGTCCTAAAGTTTCTAGTGTGTTTTATTTCCTAGAGACTTGCCCGCTCAGATACGAAAAATGTAACGCCCCAGTTCCGAATACAGAGAAAACTGTCAAGGTACCGAAGTTGGCGTGCTACTTCCCGGAAAATCCTAAAACTTCCAGGATTGTAGGTCCACAATGAGGTCCAATTTAAAATTCTTTGAACAATATAATATCAATGGTTAAATTGCGCAAGCATAAAGAGTAAAGTGGAAGCAATTGTAAAGATAGCGGAAGCATAAAGTATCATGGAAGATATATCAAATGTAATAGCGCTGAAGTCTAGCCTAAAATGTTAAGTTATAAGAAACAAAGGTTTATTACATATTTCAACTACTACCCTGCTCACTACAACAATCACTCAAAAACCCAAACAAAACAGATAAACTCTCACACCCCAGGTGCTGGCTTCCCAACCTCCAGCTCGACCTCTTGGTCAGCTGGTCCCCATCCGTAGTCTCCTGCTACTGGTGCCTCAATGAGCGCGAGCGCACCTTCCTCGTACTCGGGGTCAAAAACTAAGCACCAAGAATGGATCAGATCTAAAGATCTGGCAAGTCAAAGTATACAAGTAATATAGGATGTATGCATCAAAAGAGTAGAGACAATCATAAAGTTAATGAGAGTAACAATGATATAGATTCTATGCAGTTGAGCAAGATAAACATTAAGAATCAACATAAACAATATATCTAATCTAAATAATATGACACATTCACACAAGCTGGATACCATGGGATATTATGCCGCGACCCTCGTATACTAAATACAGTCGCGACGGGGAAAACTCACCAATGCTGGGGAATGATGAGCCCCGCAATCACAGTCAACATCCTCACCATACTCATCACTCGGAGACCGGACCCGGTATCACACCGTCCGTCTACACAATACTCATCATGATAGCTCATTTAACACTCACAGTAGCTCCTACCAGTGATGATCAGTCAAAAGGCTGAGCTTAGAACAACTGAGTGAATGTCTATGCCGACTCAGGAAACAGTAAAGGTTTATGTCTGTCTAGGCTTTGTCTTGTGTGAACAAGGTCTTAAAAAAGTCCCTAAGAAGGGTCTAAGCACCCAATACAATCAATGGATCACAGTCCAGGTCCAAGTCCAATCATTGGATCCATACCAAGGCCCACCAAATACTTGGCCTGGTCTATAACAGTCCAAATGGAAGTAACAAGTCCATATCCAATGATAAACAGTCAATTCTCATTCATAATGAGTTACAAGTTCAGTGCAATCCAACCTCTCCATTATAGGGTATTCCACATCCAAACTTAGGCCATAAAAGGGTCCTCCTGCCGCAGACATGGGTCAATGTTTGCCCAATCACATCACCAGGTCACCTCTAAGTAGTCCTAGGTTCAGGTCATTCATTTTCCATTTAATTAACAGTCATAAGCAATAGTAATGACATTAGAGTGACAGTGGTATAATAAATGAGATAAATCTCCAAGTACGGGAATCAACGGGAGATATCAACAGTCCAACCTAATTATTGGTCCACTTTCAGGTTCAGGTCCATCTCAGGTAATTCGATCTCTAAAAGAAGTCTCAAATGCCAATGGATACCGTGTTTGGTGCTACAAAAGTTACGGTCATCATTGACAATATTTAAGGATCGAATCATCGTTGAATACACAACCTAGACCCTACTTGGTGGTCTCCAAGAGTCAAGGTTGGGCCATACCATTGACTCGTGCTTAGCACATCAATAGAAGTCCATTTAGATTGTCAATGGGTCTCACAAACGATCACAACTTCAAAAATGTGAAAACTGAAAAATCGCTGTTTACAGTGTCCTCGGTCGACTTGGAACAGGGCTCGGTCGACTTGGAACAGGGCTCGGTCGACCGAGTACATTGAAAATTATCAGGGGGATTGACTCCCAGGCCGACCCTCTGCATAGTGTGCTCGGTTGACCTCTTGGCCTGGTCGGTCGACCGAGTACTCTGAAAAATGAGGATCAGGCACCAGGCAGGCATGGCTTGATTTCTAGAAAATCATGTGTGCCAGGTCGACCTCTTGGCCTGGGCGATCGACCGCGTACACTGAAAATCCTAGGAAATGATGTCCCATCTTTCAGCCACATTTCTCTGGAATTCCTGTGTCCCGGTCGACCCGGTATAGGGCTCGGTCGACCACGAATACCGGATTCTGGGTCAAAAGAAAGTCTAGCTTCCTAGGTGTTTTTCTGGAAAATTTTGTGTGCTCGGCCGACCGAGAACAAGGTCCGGTCGACCGCGCACACTGGACCACTAAATCCCTCAGAAGCACAAATGGGACTTGAAATTTCGAGATTTCAATCTGCTCGGTCGATCGAGACAAGGTCCGGTTGAGCGCCCACTGGACCTGCAGCAGCTCCAGATTTCTGGATTTCCTTCTTCTTCAATCCAATTTCCACCAAAATCCATCCAATCTCATCCAAACACCATAGAAACATCATGAAAAATAAAAAGCATTTCAATATGCATCCAACCATCGATTCTATAGGCCATTGATCTTCCAAATGAGATCAACCCATCCATCAATGGCCAAAAATCCATGAAAACATGCTCAAAGGTAGATCTATCAATTCTAACATCAATTGAATGGAAAATTACAAAATCCTTTATAGTAAACATTCATTTTGTGTTTAGTAAGTATACTGCACTTACCTCAAATCAATTGTTGGAAGGAAAAGAGAGAGAAAAGAGATCAAAAGCTCTAAATAGCAAAACCAAGCTCTAAGGTTTTCCACCTACACAACCAGCCCAAAATCTCAGATCTAGAAGAGATCTCTACAACTATACCTACATCACAAGAGAATTGCTGTAAGGAAGGCAATCTAGAGAGAGAAAGAGAGATTTTTAGGAAAATTAAACTAAAAAAGGGGTACATACCTTGATTAGAAGAGGAAGGGAAGATTAGCAAGATAGAGAGAGATCCTTATAATAAGTTGCAACTGAGATTGTAGTAGATGATCTTCTTCTTCTTCTTGAAAAACTAGATCTAGGGTTTCTAGAGGGAGATGGGAGAATTGGAGGGAGGGAAATGAGGGAAGAAGAGAGAAAAGAGATGGAAATGAGTTGAGAGAGATAGTAGCCAACGTATGGCATGGGAGGGAAGTGTTATATAGGTTGAGGTTGGGTGGCTAATGACTAAAGGGCCCTTTTAGTTTGAATAGGATTAGGGTTAGGGTCATAGGTAGTTTGGTCTTTAGGTAAGGGTTCTAGAAGCTTCTCAAGTGGTGACCCCCCCCCCCCCCCCCCCCCCCCCCCCCCCCCCCCCTATATAATAAATACTAATTCTAAGCTACGGCTCTAAACTACTAACTAACCTCTAGAAATTGAAAAAGGTTACCCTATTGACTCCATAAATTAACAACAACAAAGAACTAATTAAAATAAAACCTAATAAAATACCTATCTACCCTTACTAAACCCTATTAATTAGTATAAATAAATACTCTAGGCTAAAATATAGTATTCAAATTCAAATTGAAGGTCCACAAGGGGTGGGGCCTCACACTTTATGTCAATGATCCGAAAACATACTTTTTCCAAGTCCTAAAATCACATGGATTAATAGATAGTGAGGATGAAGACTCATGAGATTTTAGTTGCCTATCTTATTTAGGGCAGAGTTGATTGCATGAGAGTAATTCTTAGGAATTATAACGAACCACTTCTCCCATAATTTCTTATCCTGAGCATATAACAGAGCTTTTTTATTTGCATATAGGAATCGAGTTCTTAGGGATTTAAAGAAATGAATTAATTATCGTTAAAATATGGTTGGGCAGTCTATTACTATGGATTTAAATTTCTGAAATTCCAAATGAACCCCTTATGCCATGAAAGATAGGACCTATTTGTTTGCCTGAAATTGATTCCTACAAATTTGAAGGAACATATAGCCATGTATTCTCTTATCTTGAAGATTTATAACATGTTTGTTTGCATAAATAGAATTTCTAAAAAAACAAAGAAACTCACTTTACCATGAGTTCCTTATCTTGGAATATAATTGTGTATTTCTTTTCATGAAATTAAATTCATAGGAATTGTTGTCGTCATCTTGTATTTTTTCAAAAAGAAAATTGAAAGAAAAATCATAATGTTATTGACCGTTTCTTTGACTCGAAGATTGAGGTCATTCTTGAATCTAGCATGTAATATAATATGAAAAACTGCAAACAACTCAGTTCAAAATCTATTGATTTTTTTTTAAACTGCCAAACATTAATAATACTATAATATTATAATATTTTATTATATTTTATCTTATTCTTCTAATACTTAAATCTAGAAATACTTTATTTTGCACATATCCAAACAGACCCTAAGACCGAAAAGAATATATCAAAAAATACTTTTTTCATTACCACTTTTTAATTACGTAATAACACTATATATACATTCTCATTCAAATAAACAATACAAGTTTAAGTGTTTTCATTTACCAAAACCCCAAACTCATTCACAATAATGCATTTTTCTCATGCCATAGCCCACACTATGGGTATTTTACTCCTACAATGTTGAAACTATAGATGTGGGAAGATATTCAATCTTTGGAAGGGGGAGAAGAAAGCCATCTCTAGAGGTAAGCTAGAAGAAAAAACCTCTAAATTATTTTATCTCATGAGAACATACACATTGTATTTTACCAAAAAGTAAACTTCGCAATATTTACATCTCCATTACCTTTTCTAATGATCTGACTACTTTATATGTCTTTTCTCAAAAAATTATTCGAATGGGCCCTTATTTGGCTAACTTAGAATGTATTATACAATATGCACCACTTTCTTGTAAAGAGCTCTATATAATTAAATTATTCAAGAATATGGTGCAAGAGAAAATGGTCTTTCATATAAAAATCTTTAAATATAGGTTAAAATTACTTACCCTAATGAGTCCATGGGCAACCACACATCATAGTTGCCCCATAATGATTCCCAACATTGATGTTCATTGTTGTGATTAATTAATTATCAATAATAAATGGGTCCTACTATGATTCCCAATATTATATTGGTACCATTGTGATTACAAATCATAGTGGGATCTTGATTATGACTACCAACACTAGACAAGCCCCTTGTTGGTTATTAATACTAGGTGGGTCCCACACTATCACATTTTGTGGGTTCCATCACGATTGTCAGCGTTATGTGGGTCCCATAGTGATTACGAATATTAAATTGTGTGACGATAATTATTAATTTAACAATTATTAAATGGTTTTGTTTTGAGAATCAAAATTTGATAGGTCACACGCTGGACCAACACAAAATACGCTTTTAGGGTATGTTTGGATAAATGAGAAGTGGAGTAAAATGAAGTTGATTTCACATGTGGAGTCGAGTGAAGAGAATTAGGTTGAAGTTAAAGTAGAATACTTTACTTCACTTCATTTGGATGCTTATTTTGAAGTTAAGGTTTGGAGTAGAATCAACTTTTACTCAAGGAATTAATAAAAGTATTTAAAGTTGAAGTGAAATGGAATACATGTGGCTCACAACATTACTTCATCTATGGGGCCAAACTCATCCAAACGGGATAGAGTTGAAATTTTAGACTGTTAGGGCTCATTTAACTTCACTCTACTCTATTTTTTGCATATCCAAACATGCTTTTAGTTAGGGGGGTTATTATGATTACTAATATCAAATGGATCCTACAATAATCTTAAAATTAGCACAAGAACCCGTGCTAAGCACGGACATGGCCCACATGGCTAGGGTCCCCGCTCCATCTTACTACTTTTGACACTTTTTATTTTTTAAACAATCACATATTGATATTGTGTGGTATGGTGGAGGTTAGTCAAGGCGAAAGGTCCTGAGTTTAAATCTCATTATATATACATTTTTAGCTTTTTGCCAAAGTATAATTTTAAAAGGTCAAAATTGAAAAAAAAAATTGTCAAAATTGAATTTAAATCCCTCGACTTTAATATCTTATAATTAGACGCATCCCTCAATAATGTCCAACATCAGATAAAGTCTATCAAAATAGCGTGGGGCTCCAGTGCCGCGTCAAGCTCTATCCAGTGAGGATAGTCCACGTACTTGGATTCTTGAATGATATGCACACCTTTTTAAACTCTTTTCCTACTGTCCTAAATTTTTTTTTTCCATTTCTAACCTTCATAAAATTAGCATCAACTCTTTCTACATGTGTTATGAACATGGCCCAACCTTTACAGGAATTAAAATGTGGACTGCCTTTTGTGATAGTTGTCACATCCCAGGTTTGGATTAGCCTGTCTTTCCAAATCTAAGGATGCAACCTCTGTGGATATTTAACATATTTCACTTACTACCCAGACAGCTACCCACGAGATAACAATTTCCAAGTTATAGAGCAAAATAGAGCATATACAGGTCCATCTATTACACAATATTACAGTTAATAACAGATAACGGAAGTATTTTTGATATACAACCCAAGATAAAAGACCAATAGCGGTCAGTAGAACTGAACAGAAAGAAAACCCATCCCAATAGTGGGCAGCTCACGGAACCCCGATGTCTATATGACGTCAGCAGAACTTAACAGAAATCCTAAGGACTCCTGATCAAAATACCTGAAACGTTAGATGCTACATCAGATAAGATAAGATAAACTTGCAAGAGACTAATATGCTAAACAATAACAGGATAATCATATTATCTGGAAAAAACAGAATAACTCTGAAATATGGCACTGCGTAGGCTGCTCCATCCCATTGCTGACCTATCAGAGCCAGTTCAGTGGATCATTGAGGTTACACGAATCTTAGCTCTTTCCTACTTCATGGCATACTTGGAGGGTTTTGCTATGGCCAATTTTCCTTATTATGAATTTGTGCACCGGGCAACAATGTATGAAGTGGAATCATTGTTTTATGCAATTTGTTTTATAGTTAGCTTTCCAATGTTTAAACAGGGGGAAAATACCGACTTAACACAGGCGCATGCTAGCCAATATTTCTGTAGTCTGGATGAGAACACCAACTTGACAGATTCAATTAAGATGTGTCCACTGACCAATGATACACTTGGACCAGATGTCCCATAAAAAAAAACAACCTGGGATGTGTCCCTTGTAAAGCATTTTACCAGCATGCATGTTGGAATCCATTACAGCACCTTCTGCATTTTTGCCCAACAATACTTCCAATGAAAGGGCCAAATCCATAGGGCATAACTCAACCTAATCCACTTCTGTTCAGGTCCACGTGGGGCAGTTTATGTGGAAGACTCTTCCGAATACAAGGCTAGCTCTTGAAGGAGTAGTCCCTAAGACATTGGCAAGTGTTAACCTTGTGGACAAGGTTAGTCGAAGGGGATGGATTGATACACGTCAATTTCTAGTGCACCAACTCACCTTAGATGTATTGTTTTCATCATCTTAAGGTGGGCCATGTAGTTTGTGATTAATTGTCTTGGGTTTGTTGTATTCCTGAACAATAGGAGTTGTTTGACTAAGTTACTTATTTGAATGAGTAAGAGTACTAGTCAGGTAGGTAGGTGTTAGAATTGGCAATAAGCGTATGTTATTGCACGTTGAGCCTTTGTTGCTACATGTGGAGCTTTCTTTGGGGGAAGTTAGCATTGGAATGTATTGGTTGCATTCTTTGTATTTAAAGGAAGCTCGTAATAAAATTGTGAACACTGATTTTTCTGTTAAAAAAGACCCTTTTGGTGCATCTCCCATATGAGATTTTTATCTTCTTACGTAGCCTCTTTGAGCAGTGCCGCAACTTTTTTTTTTTTTTTGCTAAAAGGCAATTGTATTAGAAGGGAGGGAAAGAACAAGGCTAATAGCCCCCAGAAGAACAGCCAACAAGGCAACTATACAAGTAAAGGGAGAGAAGAAAAAAAGAGAAGAATAGTTACCTCCAGGTTAACTAGCCTCTGGAACAAGAGGGATAGACAGAAATTTGCAAAACTCATGGAGAGACCTACCATAAAAAGGTTTATCTAGCAACCTGAGAGAGGAAGAGAGGAGCTCTGTCAGGTGGATCTTGGCCTTCGTCTTAGAGGCTCTGGAGTTCCTAAATGTTATAAGATCATTTTTACATTTCCAAATAACAAAAATGGTGGTGAAGATTTTGAGGAAGCTCCCTTTTGGCCAACTTGTCACTGTTGAGGGACGGATGCAGCCATATACTGGAGGGAGATATGTGAATAGCATTCTTGACTCTAGCCACTTGAAGAGTCCATGTCTAGAGAGAAACAACAAAGGGGCATTTGAAAAGGAGATGGAGGTCAGTCTCCAGGTTATTCTTACATAGACAACATCTATTTGCAAGACTTATGCCAACTGTTTGAACCCAAGCCTGAGTTGGAGTCTTTCGGTGCATGAGTCTCCAAGCAAAGAAGGACACTCTGGGAAGCATCATAGAGTTCCAGACCAAAGGAGCCCAGTCCACCTTCTCACCTCTTGACAAAGGAACTGCCAGGCATCCTTGAACGAGAGATCTTGACCAGGGTGGGATTTCCAACAAATCTTATCTGTCCTGATTTAAGACTATATCCTGAGTTGCAATCCTTACAAACTCAGCTGGTTCAGTAGGGATATCAGATGGAATAATCCAGATGTCTCCATGTCTAAGGGAGCTCAGCCTCTGATTGTGAGGAAAGGAGGAGGGAAAAAGGTAGGCTAAGAAAACGTCCACAGCCCAGCTATCAAACCATATATCAGCAAGAGTGTCGTTGCCAATCATCCACCAGCAGCCAAAGTGTCACGACCCAGGATCCGGGTGCCTCATACCCCGGGACGTGAATGAGGAGTATCTTAATCAACATATAAATCAGATAAAGTGGACGATTTAAAATCCACATAACTATTAGAGCATGGGGCCAAATAGTACATTGCAGTTTCAAATATGACAATTACAGTGTATTTTTTAGTTGAGTTAATACAAATCGATATTCCAAGGAGGCTAACCCAAGTGTGCCAAAAAAGGGTAATCTAAGTAAGATAGATGTGTGGCTCTCGAATGCAGTGACGGAGTACTACTAAGTGACATCAACTGCATATCTCTCTTTACATCCCTGCAACGCCTACACCGAAGTATTACCCTCGCATTAGCGATCAATGGCCTAGAACCTACAAGCACCAAGAGCAGGGTTAGACCTAAAAAGGCCAAGCAAGCAAACATGGGTAAATAACATGACATGTATATAATAATAACTATGCACTCGTGTAATTATATATAAACATATATAGGTATAGAGTCTTACCTGTACCTGCAAGGAAAAACCTATATATGTTTATATATAATTACACATGCTATATAGTATAGAGTCTTACCTATATATGCAACGAGGGTAATGTTCAAGTCAAAGGAGCATCATTCAAAGAAACCTCTTGAGCTAGTGCACACTGATCTCTGTGGACCGATGCGAACTCAAAGCACCAATGGAGATAAGTATTTTATGTTATACATTGATGATTATACTCGTATGACGGGGGTATTGTTTCTTAAGCATAAACATCAAGCACTTGATCGTTTTAAAGTGTTTAAAGCACAGGTTGAAAATATTCTTGGAAAACGTATCAAGATTTTAAGGTCTGATCGAGGCGGTGAATTCACATCTGAAGAGTTCACTAACTATTGTGAGCACCATGGCATTCAAAGACAGTATTCAGCCCCTAGAACTCCACAGAAAAATGGAGTTGTGGAACGGAAAAATCGCACCGTTCAAGAGATGGCTCGTACAATGCTAACTGAGAGCAAGCTAGCTTACAAATACTGGAAGGAGGCAATCCATACGGCTGTATACATTCAGAATCGATGCTTGATCAGGCCACATGAAGACAGAACTCCTTATGAGCTATGGTTTGGGCGAAAAGCAACAGTCAAGCACTTCAGAGTTTTCGGTAGCAAGTGTTACATCAAGCGTCTTGAACAAAATCCGGGCAAATTTGATGAAAGAGCTGATGAAGAGTTGAGCAAACAGCTGGTTGTTATTGTTTATGTCGATGACATAATCTTTGGTGGCAACGATGAAGAAATGTGCAGGAATTTTGCTGAAGAGATGAAGAAAGAATTTGAGATGTCAATGCTTGGAGAACTAAAGTTCTTCCTTGGTTTACAAGTTCAGCAGCTGAAACATGGTATCTTCATATCACAGATGAAATACATCAAGGAAATGCTGAAGCGTTTTAACATGGAAGACAGCAAGCCAGTGAGCACACCAATGACAACGAACACAAAGCTAAGCAAAGATGATAAGGGTTCGTCCGTTGATCACACCACTTATCGTTCTACGATAGGAAGCTTGCTTTATTTGACTGCTACAAGACCGGATCTTCTGCAAGCAGTATGTATGGTGGCTCGATTTCAAGCATCACCAACTGAGACGCACCTCACAGCAGTAAAAAGGATATTTCGATATCTGAAAGGTACCATGGAGCTTGGCATTTGGTATCCTAAAGGCAAATCCTTTACTCTTGTTGCATACTCTGACGCTGATTGGGCTGGTTGTATAGATGATCGCAAGAGTACAAGCGGTGGTGCATTCTATCTCGGTGACAGGTTGGTGGCATGGCATAGTAAGAAACAAGACTCATATCCCTTTCTACAACAGCGGAAGCGGAATATATTGCAGCGGCAACTTGTTGTACACAAGTGTTATGGATGCGGCAAATGCTCTCTGATCTAGGAGTTCCGACAACAGATCCTACGCCGATCCTCTGTGACAACACAAGTGCAATTCACATCTCCAAGAATCCTGTTCAACATTCTAGAACGAAGCATGTTGCAATTCGCTATCACTTTCTCAAGGAAAAGGTTGCAGATGGTGAGGTAAAGTTGGAATATGTCCCAACTACTGAGCAAGTTGCTGATATCTTCACAAAACCTCTGCCAAAGGAAGTCTTCGAGTATCTCCGAAAAAAATTAGGAGTTACTCACTCTCCTAATCCTTAGGAGTTGTGCTTGAAAGGGGGAGCAAAGTATTCCTTGAATATACTATTCGCTCCTTCGTTGGTCCCTTTGGACTTGTTGTCAAAGGGGGAGAAAGATTTAAGCTAGGAGAAAGCTATGCTTAGAAGAAGCTATGCTATGATAACTTTGGGGAGATTGGTATCAAGAGTGTTAGAGATCTTGATTTTTTTTTAAAGACAGGGGGAGACTATGGTTCTGAAGAAGCTTCATGAAGATCAACTAGTGTTCTAAAAGTGTTGAAGTTCCAAAAGTGTTGCCAACAATTCCAAAGGGGGAGATTGTTGAAATTTGAGATGACTTGAGAAGTCTTTTGAAGAATTGAAGAAATTAATATCTCAGTATTGTTTTTGAGTTGGAATTATTGTCAACAACAGGTCACAAACATGATGTTAATAGATTGGTGTTGATAGAGCTTAAAAGAAAAATCAAAAGTTGAAACAGTTCAGGAATTCAGAATTCCTGAAGCAGAGTGGTCGGTCGACCGGACACCCCATGCGGTCGACCGAGAAAGAGAACCCTGCAGAAAAAAGTTTCAGGTAGCTCTGAGTTATTTTCATGAAACAGTGTGTCGCAGGTCGACCGGGCACCCCAGGATGTCGACCGCGCAGTGTATGATGTCGACCGAGCAAGGCATGATGTCGACCGAGCACGGGAACCAGAGTTGCGCAGAAACAGAAGTCTTGCACGAAAATTCAGGATTCTCATCTATTTTGTTGGGACTCTTTCTAAACGAATTGTAGCCTATTTTGAACACTCTTAAGGGTTACCATAACCTATATAAAGGCATGTTTGGTTCGTTTTAAGAAGACACCAGAGAGAAAGAAGAGAAGAGAAAAGAGTAGAAAAGAGTGAGAGTTTTGGAGAGAAGAGAGTGCTGTTGCTGTGGTGCTATCTTGTTACAAGTTTCTACAGCAAGTGTGGACGAGGATGTGCTCTTGAAGATGGTGTTTCGTCCATAAGATAAGTGTCTCTCTGTTTATGCTTTAATTTTCAATTTGTAAGGGATTGAGAGAGAGAGATTGTAGAGGGGAAGGGCTGTAGAAAAAGGTTTCTACTTTTATTCTGTAGAACATCAAGTTGGTGCTTGGTGTCTGGGGTTTGGTGATCCTATCTGTTGGTGCAGATAAATTGTAAAGGGAGTCGGTGCTTCCTAGATAGTTGGTGCTATCTGAAACTAAAGGGAGTAGGTGCTTCCTAGATAGTTGGTGCTATCTGAAACTAAAGGGAGTAGGTGCTTCCTAGATAGTTGGTGCTATCTGAAACTAAGGGTTGGTGCTCTTTGTCGTTGGTGCGACTAAATAGATTCAGATCTGTCCCGGATTGGTGTTCGGACAGTCTTTGAACCGTGGACGTAGCCTTTCGGTGAACCACGTTAAATCTGGTGTCCTTGTGTGATTTGATTTGCTTTTGTTGTAAATTGGACCTGTTTTTAAGAAATCACTGATTCACCCCCCCCCCCCCCCCCTCTCAGTGATCGCGATATCTAACAATTGGTATCAGAGCATAAGGCTCCCTTGATAAGCTTAACACGCTAAGGGTGATCTCTTGTCAAATCACATGGCAACCAATACAGGGAATAAGAAAGCACCTTTGTTTGATGGTTTTAATTACTCCTTCTGGAAGATCAGAATGCAGGCTTTCATTAAGTCACTTGGCTATGATGTCTGGGAGACTGTCAGAGTCGGTTACAATATTGCCATTGTACCCAATGATGCTGCAACGAAGAAGTTAGCAGACAACGACTCTAAGGCGCAAAATGCACTCTTTAGTGGCCTTGTGGACAGCGAGCTGGTCAAAGTAATTGCATGCAAAACAGCCAAGGAAATATGGGACAAGTTGAAAAGCATTCATGAAGGAGATGAGAAGATCAAAGAAGCAAAATTGCAAACCCATCGCTCTCAATTTGAATCTCTTCGCATGGAGGAAAGCGAGAATGTTGACTCATATTTGCAACGAGTGAATGAAGTCACGAATGACATTCGTGGACTAGGGAGGAGATTAAAGAACCAGTCATCGTCAAAAAGGTTCTAAGATCTCTTCTTCCCCGGTTTGATTCAAAAGTCTCAGCCATAGAAGAAGCTAAGGATCTGAATGAATTTTTCATGGATGAGTTGCATGGTTCACTCACTGCCTATGAGATGCGCATAGGTAAGACGTCTTCATCTGATAGAGAAGCGGCCTTCAAAGTTCAGAAAAAGGGAAAAGAGACTGCTGGTCATGATTCTAATACTGATGATGATGAGCTTGAGGCTCAATTTGTTAGAAAGCTGAAGAAAGGAAGCAATGGAAAGTACAAAGGGAAGCTACCCTTTAAATGCTTCAATTGTGGCGGTGTTGGTCACTTTGCTGCGAAGTGCCCGCTGAAAGAAAATAATGATGATGACTCTTATGTTGATAAGAGTAAGTGGAAGAAAAATTTCAGAAAGAGGGGCAAAGCAAAAAGCTTCATCAGTCAATATAATGACAGCACGTCTGAAACTTCAGACGATGATGAATCAGCCGAGGCAACTGAAGCTCTCTTCATGGTTACCGTTGAAGAAGAAGAGGAGCAAGAGCCGGAAGAGGAAGAGGAGGTTGAGGTCAATCTCGAAGAAGAACTCATTGCCGCACTTGAGGAGCTTAGCATGGAACGAAAAACAAGTAAGAAAAATCTGGAACTTCTTCATGAATCTGAAAGTTCAATTATTGCTTTGAAAACTCAAGTTGAAGAATATAAAAGAATGGTGGAAGTCCTTCAAAATCAAATAAGTATCAAAAAGGAAGAGGCTATGAAACTTGAAACTGAAATCGCTAGAGCAAAGGCTGAAAACTTGGAAAGTAGCCGAAAACTCAAAGCACTCCAAGCGATTGAAGGGACAATGAAACTCAATGAAATTCTGAAAGTTCAAAAGCCCTTCCACAATAAATTTGGTATTGGATTTGATACCAGAGAGTCCTCTAAAGCTGCATCTTCTTTGTTTATGAAACAAAGTGCCATACCTCTCAAGGCTACAAAGCATCAAATTCAGCCTAGTATTGAGATGGTCAATAAGAAAAGGTTTGTGGAGTTTAACCAGCCACCTAAAAAAGGAAGAATGTTCAGATTCTATGTTATTGCTTTCATTGCAATAGATATGGACATAAAAGAGCTGATTGCAAATTCTATGTTAGAAACAGCCCATTTGTGACTAGGAACCCTTTTTCAATCCTAAACAGCCACAAAATTGAGTGCTATATGTGTCATAATTATGGACACTTGGCTAGGGATTGTAGGTTTCCTATAGCTAACCAATTTCAGGTTGAAAAGAAACCCAAGTTAGTTAAGGCATGGAGGGCAAAGAAAAGGAAAGATAATTCCAAAGAATCTCTCATTGTGCAAACGGCATTCAATGCACAAAAGAAGGCAGCACCATGGGTCCTTGATAGTGGTTGTTAAAGCCATATGACAGGTGATAAGGAAAAATTCGTCAAATAACAGCACTATGAAGGCGGATCAGTGAAGTTTGGTAACAATGATGGTGCCAAAATCTGCGGAAAAGGTGTTGTTCAACTAAAGGCAAACAAGATCAGATCAGACGAGGTCTTATATGTGTCTGGACTAAGACACAACTTGCTTAGTGTGAGCCAGATCTGTGACAAAGGCCACGAAGTTGTCTACACTAAGAATGGTTTTGCTATCAAGAAGTGTAGCAACGGCAAAACAGTGGCTACTGGATCTAGGACTGCTGGAAATCTCTATACATTGTCTGATGGAGCTGAAAAGACTTGCTTGATGAGTCGGACAGAGGAAAGTTGGTTGTGGCACAAACGCCTTGGGCATCTAAACTTTGATAACATGTCAAAGATTTGCAATTCTAAGGCTGTCAGAGGTATGTCTACAGTTGAAAAGCCTTCCAACCCCATTTGTGATTCTTGTCAAAAGGGAAAGCAAACGAGGGTAATGTTCAAGTCAAAGGAGCATCATTCAAAGAAACCTCTTAAGCTAGTGCACACTGATCTCTGTGGACCGATGCGAACTCAAAGCACCAATGGAGATAAGTATTTTATGTTATGCATTGATGATTATACTCGTATGACATGGGTATTGTTTCTTAAGCATAAACATCAAGCACTTGATCGTTTTAGAGTGTTTAAAGCACAGGTTGAAAATATGCTTGGAAAACGTATCAAGATTTTAAAGTCTGATCGAGGCGGTGAATTCACATCTGAAGAGTTCACTAACTATTGTGAGCACCATGGCATTCAAAGACAGTATTCAGCCCCTAGAACTCCACAGCAAAATGGAGTTGTGGAACGGAAAAATCGCACCGTTCAAGAGATGGCTCGTACAATGCTAACTGAGAGCAAGCTAGCTGACAAATACTGGAAGGAGGCAATCCATACGGCTGTATACATTCAGAATCGATGCTTGATCAGGCCACATGAAGACAGAACTCCTTATGAGCTATGGTTTGGGCGAAAAGCAACAGTCAAGCACTTCAGAGTCTTCGGTAGCAAGTGTTACATCAAGCGTCTTGAACAAAATCCGGGCAAATTTGATGAAAGAGCTGATGAAGAGTTGAGCAAACAGCTGGTTGTTATTGTTTATGTCGATGACATAATCTTTGGTGGCAACGATGAAGAAATGTGCAGGAATTTTGCTGAAGAGATGAAGAAAGAATTTGAGATGTCAATGCTTGGAGAACTAAAGTTCTTCCTTGGTTTACAAGTTCAGCAGCTGAAACATGGTATCTTCATATCACAGATGAAATACATCAAGGAAATGCTGAAGCGTTTTAACATGGAAGACAGCAAGCCAGTGAGCACACCAATGACAACGAACACAAAGCTAAGCAAAGATGATAAGGGTTCGTTCGTTGATCACACCACTTATCGTTTTATGATAGGAAGCTTGCTTTATTTGACTGCTACAAGACCGGATCTTCTGCAAGCAGTATGTATGGTGGCTCGATTTCAAGCATCACCAACTGAGACGCACCTCACAGCAGTAAAAAGGATATTTCGATATCTGAAAGGTACCATGGAGCTTGGCATTTGGTATCCTAAAGGCAAATCATTTACTCTTGTTGCATACTCTGACGCTGATTGGGCTGGTTGTATAGATGATCGCAAGAGTACAAGCGGTGGTGCATTCTATCTCGGTGACAGGTTGGTGGCATGGCATAGTAAGAAACAAGACTCAGTATCCCTTTCTACAGCGGAAGCGGAATATATTGCAGCGGCAACTTGTTGTACACAAGTGTTATGGATGCGGCAAATGCTCTCTGATCTAGGAGTTCCGACAACAGATCCTACGCCGATCCTCTGTGACAACACAAGTGCAATTCACATCTCCAAGAATCCTGTTCAGCATTCTAGAATGAAGCATGTTGCAATTCGCTATCACTTTCTCAAGGAAAAGGTTGCAGATGGTGAGGTAAAGTTGGAATATGTCCCAACTACTGAGCAAGTTGCTGATATCTTCACAAAACCTCTGCCAAAGGAAGTCTTCGAGTATCTCCGAAAAAAATTAGGAGTTACTCACTCTCCTAATCCTTAGGAGTTGTGCTTGAAAGGGGGAGCAAAGTATTCCTTGAATATACTATTCGCTCCTTCGATGGTCCCTTTGGACTTGTTGTCAAAGGAGGAGAAAGACTTAAGCTAGGAGAAAGCTATGCTTAGAAGAAGTTATGCTATGATAACTTTGGGGAGATTGGTATCAAGAGTGTTAGAGATCTTGATGTTTTTTTAAAGACAGGGGGAGACTATGGTTCTGAAGAAGCTTCATGAAGATCAACTAGTGTTCTAAGTGTTGAAGTTCCAAAAGTGTTGCCAACAATTCCAAAGGGGGAGATTGTTGGAATTTGAGATGACTTGAGAAGTCTTTTGAAGAATTGAAGAAATTAATATCTCAAGTATTGTTTTGAGTTGGAATTATTGTCAACACAATATCACAAACATGATGTTAATAGATTGGTGTTGATAGAGCTTAAAAGAAAAATCAGAGTTGAAACAGTTCAGGAATTCAGAATTCCTAAAGCAGAGTGGTCGGTCGACCGGACACCCCATGCGGTCGACCGAGAAAGAGAAACCTACAGAAAAAAGTTTCAGGTAGCTCTCAGTTATTTTCATGACACAGTGTGTCGCAGGTCGACCGGGCACTCCAGGATGTCGACCGCGCAGTGTATGATGTCGACCGAGCAAGGCATGATGTCGACCGAGCACGGGAACCAGAGTTGCGCAGAAACAGAAGTCTTGCACGAAAATTCAGGATTCTCATCTATTTCGTTTGGGACTCTTTCTAAACGAATTGTAACCTATTTTGAACACTCTTAAGGGTTACCATAACCTATATAAAGGCATGTTTGGTTCGTTTTTAAGAAGACACAAGAGAGAAAGAAGAGAAGAGAAAAGAGAAGAAAAGAGAGAGAGTTTTGGAGAGAAGAGAGTGCTGTTGCTGTGTGCTATCTTGTTACAAGTTTCTACAGCAAGTGTGGACGAGGATGTGCTCTTGAAGATGGTGTTTCGTCCATAAGATAAGTGTCTCTCTGTTTATGCTTTAATTTTCAATTTGTAAGGGATTGAGAGAGAGAGATTGTAGAGGGGAAGGGCTGTAGAAAAAGGTTTCTACTTTTATTCTGTAGAACATCAAGTTGGTGCTTGGTGTCTGGGGTTTGGTGATCCTATCTGTTGGTGCAGATAAATTGTAAAGGGAGTCGGTGCTTCCTAGATAGTTGGTGCTATCTGAAACTAAAGGGAGTAGGTGCTTCCTAGATAGTTGGTGCTATCTGAAACTAAAGGGAGTAGGTGCTTCCTAGATAGTTGGTGCTATCTGAAACTAAGGGTTGGTGCTCTTTGTCGTTGGTGCGACTAAATAGATTCAGATCTGTCCCGGATTGGTGTTCGGACAGTCTTTCAACCGTGGACGTAGCCTTTCGGTGAACCACGTTAAATCTGGTGTCCTTGTGTGATTTGATTTGCTTTTGTTGTTAAATTGGACCTGTTTTTAAGAAATCACTGATTCACCCCCCCCCCCCCCCCCCTCTCAGTGATCGCGATATCTAACATAGTTGTGGGAAAGGAGCAGGGGGTAGTGGTCTGAAGAATACTTGGGCAGGTGAGATAACAGAGGGTCATTGAATGTCGACTGCCACTGGGGATTGCATAGGTTTCTGTCCAATCTTGCAACAACATAAGCAGTACCCCTTCGATTATTTGACTAAGTAAATCTGTTACCTGAGAAACCCATGTCTTGCAGACCAGAGGAGAGCATCATCTGTTGGAAATCTCTTGCAAGACAGGAAGGCTTGAAGCTCAACTTTTCCGAAGCAGAGAGAATGGAGTTAAAGTCACTCGAAACACACCAGGGGAGATTGGTACCAGCATTTGTTGCTATGTAATCCTAGAGAACCCTTCTTTGAACATAGTTTGTTGAACCTTAGATGCCTGAGAGAAGCCCTTCGCTGCCATTGTCAAGGTTGAGAAAAGATACTGTCAAGAATTGGTTAGAGTAATCTATGATGGAAATACTAAGGTTTGAGTTTTTCTTGAACAAACACCAAATTGAGGTTGTGGTGGAAACAAAGTTATTTGAAAGGAAACCATCAAAGCCCAGGGAAGACATCAGGTTGGGGGGTGGGGGTGTCTCATTGGCTCAGAGAGGAAGATGATATCTAGGTGATGAGAGGAAGTCAAATGGTGGAGAGCTCGATTACTTTTCTTTTTCTTTTTTTTCTTGGAGTAGGGGGTGAGATCTATCTCCAAGGAAATGCCATCAGATTGGTTGGTGTCAGCTAGTAACTGAGAATGAGGGGGGAGGTTGGATGCTTCTTCACTGTCGGGGCCATTAGGGGGAAGGAGGCCAGAGAAAAGGGTTGCATATATAGGTTGGTTCAATGAAAGTATAGTTTTCCAGGATAGAAAAAGGATTTGAGGTGTCTACTGCTGGAGCCGGGATTTTATCGAGAATTTCCGACATGATTTCCTGAGGTAGCTCCTCCAATCTAGAGTTGGGAGCATGACCTTGTAGGAGAAGGAGTGGGAGATGTGAGGAGCAGACCTTAGACACATTTTGATCAGACTGAAATGAAGAGGTGGCTAGGTTGGTTTCTTGAGATTGGTTTGGAGCTACTGGGACAGACGAGGGAACTTTAGCATGTAGCTCTAGGAGAGGAGTTGGTGTAAGGTCTTATGAGTGTGTTGGCTAATTCATTGGGTTATGGACAAAACCGGGAATCAAAGTTAATTTGTAAGTTTATAGATTAAGACTTGTAGAAATAATGATTCATGCATGTTTTGGATTTAAACATTGCATGCATTTATTTTTGAAAAGAAGTTTTGAATCAAGCTAGCCTATGAGTTTTAAATCTTTCTAATCATCATAGGCATTTTAGGTTTCATGTTTTTAAAACTCTTAGATTGATTTAAAACATGTTTTCAAGCTTGATTTAATGGCCCAAGATTTCCCAAAGAAAAATACTTTGAAATATGCAATTTTTTGGGAAAAAGGTCCCAGGACCCAGTCGACCTGCAGTGTGCCCGGTCGACCGGCCCACACTGCAGGTCGACCAGGAAAAGAGTCGTTGGGCTTTTTTTTTCAAACGGTCGGATTTTTTACCGTAGAAGCCCAGGTAGACCAGAATCCCACTTTTGGGGTATAAATAGTGGTTCATTCCTTTGAAAAAGTGAGGAACTAAGAGGCCCTCCTTGAGATGTTTTGAGGCCAAAGAAAGGGGAATAAGCTAAGGGAGGCTAGTTGGTCAAAAGGGAAGCTAACGCTTGGAATCAAGAGTTAAATCATCTAAGTAAGCTTGGTTTTCCTCATCATATGTTTTCATTTTTCCTCATCATATGTTTTCATGCTTTACTTTAATTATTGGTAAATCTTTTCTAGCATGTTAAACTATGATTTGTTGTGTCCTTAACATGTATATGTGTTGAATTGATTTATTATTTTGGATGCACCACCTTGATTCAAACCAAGTAGGGCTCAAATTGTGATATCTAAGTGCATCATGTTTTGGAATCATCTTTGAAATTATATGTAACATGATTCCTATACTTGGTAGAATCTTTGGTTGTTGATTTCCATGACTAGAGAATCATTTTCAGTCTATCTCATGTTTTGGATTCAACAACACTCTCAAATCACATGTACTTTTGTTTTAAAGTTTCACAACTTGCTTAGCATTGATAGGTATATCATTTTCAAGTTGAATTTTAAAATTATTTGTCCCTTAACTTCAATCAAATCTATTATTGTGTTTTACACTTTCAAATGCTTTAAGCATACATTAATTGAGCTTCATTTTTAAATTGATTGAAGTCCTTATGCATCACATATTTTGTTCTTAGAATTTCACAACTTGTTTGGAATAGATAGGTATATCTTTTACAAGGTTTTTTTAACATGTGATTAGCATTCTTTCCTCAATCATAAATGTTTTTATGAGCTAAAACTTTTAAAAGACTTTGGAATACATTTATGAGCTTTTATTTTTAGATTGTTTGAGGACATTATGCATACACATTGAGCATACATCTTTGCATTCTTATAGTGCTTGTGTGAGTTAGATTTTCACTTTTATATCCACCTATTTAGAGGCATTGTATTGAGGTAAAATTGTATCTCCATCAAGTCTATTCTAGACACTACTTAGAGAGAGAACCTAAAGAAAAGTATAATGAAGAGGTTATTGCTTAGCCTAAAGAAAAGTATAATGAAGAGGTTATTGCTTAGCCTTCGAAAGGATAATGTAAATGTTATTGCTTAGCCTATTGAAAATCATACATAGTGGAAATCTGGTGGGGTGTATGAACACAAGCCGGTAGTGGATGTAGGCATCGAGGCCGAACCACTATCATTGTGTTATGGTGTGTGCTTTATGGTGGTATTTTTATTAGCTTCCACACTTTAGTTCTATATCATCACTTGTGACTAATTTAATTTAAAGAAGTTAAAATTTGGCATAATTGGTCATTAATTTGAAGTTCACCCTATTCAAACCCCCCCCCCCCCCTTTCTAGGGTTCGGATCCCGGACTTTCAATCCGTTCAAGCACTACGAAGGTGCACGGCGAGCAGTCGGCAAGTGAGCACAATCCTTAGGTTAAGTCAACAACTGGGAAAGGGGTGTGATCGGTCTCTTGTAACTTTCATTGTTTGAGTGTTTGGTTGTCTGTTGGCCTAGACGATAAGGCCCGTGGTTTTTTCTCTGGTAAGGTTTTCCATGTATAAATCTTGTGTTCTCTGTGTGTGTGATTGCTTGCTATTAATTTGGTTTAGGTTTAACTATTAGATTAATCACTAGTTTTTGGAAATCTACTAGAGCTAGTTTATTGGGACACTTGCCTGTGTTAAGGCTGGTAATTTCAATTGGAATCGGAGCAAGGTTACACTAATTTGCTGTGTGATCATTTTAGAATATATCTCTAATGGATTTCAACAGAGAAGAAACATCTACTACAAAGCCTCCTCTCTTGGATGGAATCGATTATGTTTACTGAAAGGTAAGAATGATTGTTGTTGACCAAAAATGTTACTTTGCCTCTGCAACATCAGGAAGCTACATGAAGCCGCAGCCTACCACAAACAAGCAATGCTACTTCAAAAATCAAATCTTGTCAGAATCAAACAAAAACTGCAAAATCCCTCAAAATAGCCAAGAGGAGAGTACATATGGAGTTTCGGACCATTTCAACATTATTTGGCCTAACTTCACTCTTCCAGCAGCTGAACAGGAGCTCCCGGCAGTGACAGCATCGAAGACATCAATCAAAACTTCGATCAAAGCCTGTGGATGGTCTCAAAATACCTCGAAAAGGCTCCACGTCAGGTTCCTGGTCAAACCGACAACATTTGACCCTACATCAACCCTCAAGCAGCAAAATCAAGTCTCTCGACGATGAAAATCACCGAGGCCATCACTCATCAAACAAAGCACATGGGTGGCTTCAAAATGCTTCCAAAAGGCTACATGTCAAGTTTTAGGTCATTTCGACAACATTTTGCAAGACTTTGACTCTTGGAAGCCAAATCAGGCATCCCGGTAGTGAAGCTCCTCGGGACCATGGTTTCCAAATCAGAGCTAACATATCGTCTCAAAAGGACTCCAATAAGCTCCCTGACAAATCTCAAGTCAATCGGACATCGGTTGACCATACATCAAAACGAGACATCTTCCTCCCGACAGAATCAAGTCTACTGGCGACAGGACTCCACACGGCTTCAAAATTCAAACAAAAGCCTATAGTTGGTCTTATTTATTGCTCAGGAGACTTCACCTCAAATTTCAGGTCATTCCGACATCATTTGATCCAGTTTTGGCTTTTGACGGCAAATCGATAACTCTACGCGACAAAGTCTTCGGCTTTTCCGAAAAATCAGAAACTTTGCACTCTGATACGCAAGGCTTCTCGTCAAGTTTTCTAAGGGAAAATCAGGCCAAAATATGTACAACAATTTCAGGAAAATACCAAAGAAAAATGAATCGAAAAAACGACCGAAAATCGGCAGACCAAAGGGGGAAAAACCCCCCATGGTCGCCGGCAATCTTGGCCCATGGTTGTGGCGACCATGCCGGCGACCCTGGAAATTTGGGTCGCCGGATTTCCACCGAAAGACCGTTTTTATCCCTTTTCATGTTTTGAGATTTCTTGCCCCTGTGGTTTTCCAAAATTATGACTTTTGAGACACCAAATCCATCGATCTTCGTCAACATCACGAGTCCGTCTATGAGAGTATCAAATCATCATTAATCTATTCGAGATCACCGACCAGCCAACCAAAAAAGCACACTTTCTGCCCGATCGATCGAGAAATCGACAAGACGGGTGGCACCGGCCCACTGGTAGCAATCAATGTCTGAAGTTGCATGGTCATCCGACATCGATCAGCATGAAGATCCATCGGCGATCATCGCAAGAAGAATTCCAAAAGACGTGACACGGCCCGCGACTCTTCAAGCGACTTGGCAACCACTCAATACGGTTAATTGACCCATTTTATGGCAACTTAATACGGTCATTAACTCGATATTTCGGACAGCCCATTCAGAAGCAAGTAGATGGGAGTTATAAGTCCAAGCAATCATGGCATTGTAACCATGAAACTCCTCCCATCATGGAGATTAAAGGCAATTAAAAGCCCTTAATTCTCCATCGGCCAATCAGAAGCCAAAGAAAAGGAGTTCCAAAATTAAATGAATTAAAAATTGTAACTCCTCCCATTATGCGGCTTTAATGCATTAAAAGCCCATAAACTCTCCTAAATGGCTACCAAAGGCCTATAAAAGGAGATCAATCCAAGAAGAATCGATCTACAAAAATCGATCGGAATCCAAGAAAAAAAAAGAAAGAAAACTCTACCGAAGTCCTGCATCGACCACCACTACAAGGTGACAAAAGTCCGTTGGAGGGCACCCCCCCCCCCCCCCCAAAAAAAAAAAAAGCCTTCTCCTTCTGTCTACGTGGCTTTTCAGCCTGTCTACTTAGCTTTTTATTGGGCATAGGACCTCTTCTTGGTCTTTGTCCTATAAAAATCTAAGGTTTAAGCCAAGCCAAGCGAATCAATAGCATCCTCTGTTCTCATCTACATGGATGATGGCGAAGTCTACATACGACTTGCGACCGTCAATCTAAACGAGTCCCCATAATCTCCTGAGAAGTTAGAGTTCATTGTATTTTGTATTGTTTAAAGAGACAAAAAAAAAATCACAACTCTTGTCTTTCACTATTGATAAGAATTGTAAATCGCCTTTTCAAGGCAAAAATCGCCTTATACGACAAAAACCGCCTTTTAAGGCAAACATTGCCTTTCACGGCAAAACAAATGAAATCGCATTTCATGGATTTTAAAATAAATGTCTCTTTTATTTATATGTGCAATGAAAACTAGAAAAATTTGATTTCCTTTTCTACTTGCGAAGGTGGATCTCCGAACCACCACTTGCAATTCCAAGTAGAGTAGAAAATCTAGTACACCCATGCAAAAAATGTTGATGATTGCTTTCACGCGCCTCCGGGCGCAAAAGGGTCGAACCCAACGGACTCTCACGTCCACTGACCCCGGTAGCACCGTGAGCGTAAAAGAAAGCGGGTCCATCAATTGTGTTTCTGAGAGCTATTGACGATCAAGTCTGGGATAGTGTTGTGGATGGATACAGTGATCCCACTGTGACTGAAGATGGGCAAACAGTGAAGATATGAAAAGCCCAATGGTTTGAACCTGAAAAGACAAAATCCATTTGCAACAATATAGCAATCAATGCTATCTATAATGGTATTACCCCCGTAGAATTTCACCGAATTTATACATGTCCTAATGCCAAGACAGCTTGGGATTTACTCCAAACCGTTCATGAGGGAACGGATATAGTGAAAAGACTAAACTTCAAAATTTGATAACTGCTTTTTAAACTATCAGAATGAAGGACTCGGAATCTTTTGATGAGTTCAACACCAAGCTTAGTAAAATTGTGAATTCTTGTTTTAATCTGGGAGAACCTATCTCCCTGCCAAAGGTTAAGAAAATTTTGAGGTCTCTTCCAGAACGTTTTCGTCCCAAAGTGGTTGCCATTGAAGAGTATAAGGATTTAAATTATCTCACTGTTGAAGAAATGGTCGATAATTTAGAGACCTATGAGACGAATCATTGTCAAATCAAAAAGGGGAAGGACATAGCTCTTATTTCCTCAAATCCAGTGGACTATAATGACAACAGCGACTCGAGTTGTGACTCTGAGGATGCTAGGTTTGAGGCTTACTTTGCTAAAAACTTTAAGAAGATGTGGAAGAATGGAAAGTCCTTTCCCAAAAAGGATTCTCAATATTCTAAGACACATGAAAAAAGGGAGATTTGTTCCAAAATCTGAATGGAATCAATCTGGTGAAACACCTAAGCCAGCTAAATGCTTTGAATGTCAAGGTTTTGGTCATATTGTTGCCCAGTGTGCCAATCGTAGAGACAAGAGTAAAGGTAAAGCACTAAACGTTGCTTGGGATGATGATGAGTCTGATGATGAAGTATCTGAACCTGATTCACCTTCGAGTGAGTCTGGAAAATTTGTAGCTTTCATGGCTCTGTCTAATACTTCTTCCATGCAAGAACTCAAATCAGATGATGATCTAAATATTCATGAGTTTCTTGATGAGGAACAGGATATTGAGGAAGATTATCAAAAATTGCTTTAAGAATTTGTCCGGATGTCTAAAATAAGAGAGAAAAGAGCCTTGAAATTAAAGGCGATGGAAGTAAAGAATGTGTCACTCTAAGTGACCTTGATAGAATTTCAATCAAAGGTAACACAATTGGAAGATCATCGCACTATCTTATCCAATAAATTAATTGTTGCAGGTCAAGAGAATGATCGATTGAAGCTTCAATCACAGAAAGTTAAAATTGAATTGGACAGACTGCATAAAGAGTTGAATTTATGCAAATCGGAAAAGGACAATCTCTCTGGAAAATTGAAAATGGTGCTTCCAGAATTGGACTCTGCAAAGGCTTCTATCAACCACATGAACAAGGGATCCATGAAGCTTGACGAAATCTTCGGAAATCAGAAACATGTTTTTTTTCTAAAAGTGGTATTGGATATGTTCATAGTCCATCAGCATCCAAAAACAAAGGTAAATCTCAATTTGTTCAAGGACCTACCATGACTGTCGTGCCTATTGTATTTTCAAATACAACACATCTGATTTTCACTCATAAACCATACGTAACCAAACCTCATTTCATTCACATATGTCACTTTTGTGGGATCAAAGGACACATAAGACTAAACTGTAACAAGTTGAGGAATTATCAAAGGCATCAACAAAGGAGGAAATCCAATTATTCTCGAAAGGTAGAGAATAAGGCCATTTGGGTCAGAATCAGACTTTTGTTGCAATGTGGTTCTCACTGCACTGAGTGCGAAAAAATCAGATGTGTGGTACTTGGATAGTAGTTGTTCTAGGCATATGATAGGAAACAAAGCTTTGTTTACCTCCTTAGAAGACTATAATGGTGGAAGTTTCTGTTTTGGAGATGGAGGTAAGGCTAAAGTCATTGAAAAAGGTACTGTATCTATTCTCGGTAAGTCCAACATAAAAAATGTTTATCTTGTTGATGGATTGAAAACAAACTTGCTCAATATCAGTCAATTGTGCGATAATAATCATGAAGTACACTTTTCATCTAATGAATGCATTATCTTGGATAAAGAAGGAAAAACTATACTTCATGGGAAGAGAAACCCTGATAATTGTTATGTGGTCTCCACAAAAAATAATTTGTCTGGCAATTCTTCTATCATTAGCAACACAGATCTGTGGCATCGACGTCTACGTCATATCAATCTCAAAGATTTCGAAAGGCTATCCAAAATGGAATTGGTTTGTGGGCTGCCTACAATTCAAAAGGCCAAAAATGGTGTTTGTGGCCCATGTCAGTTAGGGAAACCAATTATCATCCAAAGATTGTTTCCATTAACACAAAGAGACCATTAGAATTGCTTCATATGGATCTAATTGGTTGAACAAAAGTTGAAAGCATTGGCAGTAAAAAATATATCTTTCTTATGTTCATGACTATTCAAGATTGACTTGGGTTCAGTTTTTACACGATAAATCAAAAACTTTTTCAGTCTTTGCTAACTTATCGTCGTTACTTATTGCATACAAAGGCTAAGTTTTTGGAGGAGTCTCCCGTATACGTTTCGATCATGGAACTGAGTTTAAGAATTCTGATTTCTCATCATTTTGCACTAAGCATGGAATCAAACAAGAGTTCTCAGCACCAAAAACACCACAACAGAAAATTCTGAATCTCGACGAATTTTCTTCCCTTTGTGCTAATCCGATTCTGAGATGACCTTATAATCTATAAGAAGCACATATACTCGTTTTGGTGGTTCTGCTTTGTATCTCTCTTTTCTTACAACCCCTAGCATTATTGAGAGAGCAATTATTTTCTCCAAAGCATTCATCTTGCTGATCTAAAGTTCTAACCATTGGAGCTCGAGTCACAATTGTCATTATAGTCCACAAAGTTTGAGGACATAAGAGCTATGTCCTTCCCTTTTTGATTTGACAATAATTTGTCTCATAGGTTTGTAGATTACTGACCAGTTCTTCAACAGTGAGGGAATTTAAATCCTTATACTATTCAATGGCAACCACTTTGGGACGAAAACGTTCTGGAAGAGACCTCAGAATCTTCTTAACAACCTTTGGCTGGGAGATAGGTTCTTCCAGATTAAAACAAGAATTCACAATTTTACTAAACTTGGTGTTGAACTCGTCAAAAGATTATGAGTCCTTCATTCTGATAGTTTCAAAAGCAGTTGTCAAATTTTGAAGTTTAGTTTGTTTCACTATATTCGTTCCCTCATGAACGGTTTGGACTACATCCCAAGCTATCTTGGCATTAGGACATGCAAAAATTCTATGAAATTCTGCCGGGATTATACCATTATAGATAGCATTGATTGCTTTGTTGTTGCAATTGGATTTTGTCTTTTCAGGTTCAGACCATTAGGCTTTTGGTTTCTTCACTGTTTGCCCATCTACAGTCACAGTGGGATCACTGTATCCATCCATAACACTATCCCAGACTTGATCGTCTATAGCCCTCAGAAACGCAATCATTCTTATCTTCCAATAAACATAATTGGTTCGATCCAAGAGAGGAGGCTTAGTAGTAGATGTTCCTTCTCTATTGAAATCCATTAGAGATATATTCTAAAATGATCACACAGCAAATTAGTGTAACCTTGCTCTGATACCAATTGAAATTACCAGCCTTAACACAGGCAAGTGTCCCAATAATTAAAATATCTCTAGTAGATTACCAAAAACTAGTGATTAATCTAATAGTTAAGCCTAAACCAAATTAATAGCAAGCAATCACAAACACAGAGAACATAAGATTTATACGTGGAAAACCCTACTCTGGAAAAAACCACAGGCCTTATCGTCTAGGCCAATAGACAACCAAGCACTAAAATAATGAAAGTTACAAGAGAGAGATCACACCCCTTTCCCAGCTGTTGACTCAACCTAAGGACTGTGCTCACTTGCTGACTGCTCGCCGTGCACCTTCGTCGTGCTTGAACGGATCACCTTGAATGCCTCTTCAAGATGATTCTATCTCAGATGAGAAGAAGAGCTCCAATGCTTAGAAGTTCAGATCAGCAGGATGAAAGATTTGGAAAAAATAATTACTCTCTCAATAATGCTAGGGCTGGTAAGAAAAAAGAGATGTAGAAGCAGTGCAACCAAAATGAGTATATGTGCTTCTTATATATCATTAGGTCATCTCAAAATCGGATTAGCACAAAGGGAAGAAAATTCGTCAAGATTCGAAATTTTCTCTCCCCAGCCGCTCGAGTGCAGGTATGCGCACTCGAGCGCATGAAGTTGTTGTCTTGGACTTGGCAATTTCTGCATGGTCGCCCTCGAGCGCTTGAAGCCTCTGTCTTGGGCTAGAAATCTACAGAACGAATGCAATTGTTGCGAGGATGAGTTTTTTTAGACCGCTCGAGCAGGTAGTGGTGCGCTCGAGCACCCAAAGCCACTGTACTCCTCCATCCTTTCTCTCTAGGAGTAGTCCATCTAGAAACTTACAAATTAACTTTGATTCCCGGTTTTGTCCATAACCCAATGAATTAGCCAACACACTCATAAGACCTTACAATATCCCCCTTTGGCAATTCATGGACAAAAACACCCTAGTTATAATAAAATCTACCCAAAGAAACACCCAAGACAAATAAATAATTTGAGGCTTTGAAAAAAAAAAAACACTAGAGATGCCTGTACCTGCATTGATACTCATTCAAAGAAGAGCAAATGTGAAATTATCACAGTCATCAAAAGAAACATAAGACAGCATATCATAAAACAAGCATGAATAATAAAGGCAGAAATTGCCAAGTCTGAGACATCAGTTTCGCGCACTCGAGCGAGCATACTTGCGCTCGAGCGACTGGGTAGAGAAAATTTCGTATCTCGACGAATTTTCTTCCCTTTGTGCTAATCCGATTCTGAGATGACCTAATGATATATAAGAAGCACATATACTCGTTTTAGTGCACTGCTTCTGCATCTCTCTTTTCTTACAAGCCCTAGCATTATTGAGAGAGTAATTATTTTCTCCAAAGCTTTCATCATGCTGATCTAAACTTCTAAGCATTGGAGCTCTTCTTCTCATCTGAGATAGAATCATTTTGAAGAGGCATTCGAGGGTGATCCATTCAAGCACGACGAAGGTGCACGGCGAGCAGTTGGCAAGTGAGCACAGTCCTTAGGTTGAGTCAACAAGTGGGAAAGGGGTGTGATCTCTCTCTTATAACTTTCATTGTTTTAGTGCTTGGTTGTCTGTTGGTCTAGACGATAAGGCCCCTAGTTTTTTCCCGAGTAGGGTTTTCCATGTATAAATCTTGTGTTCTCTGTGTGTGTGATTGCTTGCTATTAATTTGGTTTAGGTTTAATTATTAGATTAATCACTAGTTTTTGGAAATCTACTAGAGATAGTTTATTAGGACACTTGCCTGTGTTAAGCCTGGTAATTTCAGTTGGACTGGAAGGAGGAAGGGCTGTAAGGTTGGGGGTAGGTTGGGGGGTTTACCTAGAATGCCTTCACTGCACTGGACTCCTGGCGGAATGGGTTTAGATTGGCGAAAGGGTTGCCAATTTGACAGGAAATCTCGGTGTGCCTAGTTGAGAGACATTTGGTGCATGGCAGGTTTTCATAAGCACTGGAAAGACCTTCGACTCTCCTTCTAATTCCACCTTGATCTGATGTGGCTTAGGTTTGGATAGGTCTAAGTTGTTTAAGAAGCAATAATTTCATCCAGTTTCAAAGGGTGGCCAATGGAACTAGCTAAGGAGAGGAGAATGTTGTTACTCTAACAATGGTAGGGTATACCTGTTAGGGATTTTGTGTTTGCAATTTGATGGATGTATTTTCATTATCATCATCATTTGAATTTTCACATGAGCTTTGATTTTGAAACACTTGAAATCTTGATTTACATATGCATGTTTTAAAACCTTCAGAACTTATGTTTCATGCATATTTGGATTAAAAACATTGGATGCATTTTATTTGAAAAAGAATTTTTATGAATCAAGCTAGCCAATGGTTTTAAAAGTTTCAAAATCATATTTGGCATTTTATGTTTCATGTTTTTAAAACTCTTAGAATGATTTAAAACATGATTCCAAGCTTGATTTATTGGCCCAAAGATCCCCAAAGAAAATCACTTTGAAATTTACAAAAGTTGGGATTTTGGTCCCTGGACCCGGTCCACCCACAGTGTGTTCGGTCGACCGAGCCCATGGACTCGGTCGACCGAGCCCATGGACTCGGTCGACCGAACACTCTGTCGGTCGACCGAGCAAAGAGCCGTTGGAGCTCTTTTCAAACGGTCAAATTTTTTACCGTTGAGACGGGATCGACTGAGTTGTCTATGGGGTCGACCGGGGATACGCCTGAACTCACTTTTGAGTATAAAAGCAAGTTCATTCCTTGAGACAAAGTGTTGATCAAAGTGGAACTTTTAAGCCTTGTTTAAGGTGTTTGAAGACAAGTAAAAGGGGATGAACCAAGAGAGACCAAGGGGTCATTAGGAAAGCTAAAGCTTGGAATTATGAAGTTAAATCTCTAAGTAAGCTTTACTTTTCTTAATCATTTGTTATATGCTTTGTTTAAATCTTTGGTAAATGATTTTTAGCATGATAACTATAATGTATTGAATTCATTACTTTCATTCTATCTTTGATTTAAGTTGTGATGGATTCTTTACTTTGATTCAACCAAGTTTGTTTTAAAACTTTATTAATCATGCTTAGCCAAAATCTTTGATTTATTTTATAGCATGATTCATTAACTTGTTTGAATCTTTCATTGTTGTTTTCAATTTCTTTAGAACTTTAGTTAAACTTTATTTTTGAAAACAACATTGCACATGCATCACATGTTTAGACTTAATTAGTTTCATACAACTTGTGAACTTTTGGTTTTCATATCATTAACAAGTTAATAGTTATACATGTGATTTGCATTTCTCTTCAATCAAAACTTTATATGTGCATCAAACTTTTAAATGCTTTAAGCATAATTTGATTGAGCTTATTTTTAAACTTGATTGAAGTTTTTCACACACACATCATGAGCATACATCTTTGCATTCATCTAGTGTTTGTGTGAGTTGGTTTTACAATTTCATATCCGCCTATTTTAGAGGCAATAACTGCATTAGCGAAGGAATTTTACTAGGTTCTATCAAGGAAGAGAGGATTTTCTGGCAATGCATGCAACTCTTCGTGGATCGCTTTCTTCCAACAATCATGAAGAATAGCTTGTTTATAAGAACGAGGAATAGAAACTAACTGAAGACTAGAGAAAAGAGAAGCATATCTTTCTGGTGAGAAACCATATCTTTCTGGTGGGTGAGAGACACAGGTTGAACGACGAAGAGAAGTTGTACTATAATCATCACTAACAAGAGCAGGAACAGGAACCATCTCGGTGGAGTTAGGAAATGGCACAACTATCTTTGGTCTTCGTTGGTAGACAATGTCCAGTGCAATATTCTTAGGCAATGATGGTGCTAAAATTGGAGGAAATATGGGCATAAATGAGATAGAAGAGGAAGAGGTTTGGACTAAGGAACGAAAATAAGGTATATGATCAACAAATACAACATTACAAGATACATAAGTTCTATTATTGGTAGAGTCATAACAAACAAATCCCTTCTGTGATCTCCATAACCAAGAAAAACACATTTTTTCCGTTTGAGAAGGAAGTTTTGTACGCTCATGTGGAGGAAGAAGAACATAACAAGTGCACCCAAAAGTGTGTAGCATGGTGTAATTAGGTTGAGAAGTAAATAGACAAAAGTATGGTGATTGATTATTCAAAACAGATGTGAATTGTCGATTAATCAAGTACACAGATGTACAAACCACATCAGCCCAAAAACGTGGTGGAACAAAGGAATCAATTAAAAGTGCTCGAACAGTGGAGAGAATATGTTGATTTTTGCGTTCAGCAACCCCATTTTGCTGAGGTGTGTAGGGGCAAGAACACTGAGATTCAATCCCATTTTCTTTTAAATATGATTGAAATTGAGCATATACATATTCTCCCCGGAATCGGAGCATAATGTTTTGATTCGCGTGGAAAACTTATTTTCATTAAGTGTGTGAAATTCCTTGAAAATACGTAAAACTCCAGTACGTGTATTAAAGAAATAAACCCAAGTATAACGACCGAAGTCATCAATGAAGGTAATAAATACTTATATCCATGACGAGAAAGTAGCTAGGCAGGACCCCATACATCAGTATGTACTAAATCAAAACAAGCATGAGAAGCAGTATCACTAATGGGAAAAGGCTGAGTTTTGCCTTTAGCCATGCAACAACTCCCACAAATAGCATTAGAAGATGAAAAGGAATATTTATTTTCAATCACACCAGAGTTTAACATTGCTAACATTTTTATTAAAATGTAAATGGCCTAATTTTCGATGCCACAAATAAAGAAATTGTTGCGTGGAATTGGAAAGTCCTGAAAATAAAGCAGCAGGAGAGGCGCCCAACTGTAAAGCAAATAGTTGTCCATCCCTATGCCCCCTCATGATCGGCTTCCCAGTTACCTGGTCCTTTATCAAACATCCATCACGAGAAAAAGAGACACAACAATTGTTACCAACTAAATGACTGACAGAAAGAAGATTGGCAGTAAGTTTAGGAGAAAAGAGAACATCTTTCAAATGCAATGGTGCAGAAGAAAGATTACCAATGCCAGAAATAGAAATATGACCGCCATTTGCAGTACGAATGTGATGAGTATTATCCACAGATTTGATAATGGCCAAGTTTGTTATAGAGTTAGTCATAGAAAATAATTCTTTGGAATTGAAATTCCCATAGAAAATAATTTTTCTCTTCTAATTTGATTGCTAGTGGTTCTTTTTAGCCATCTCCATAATTCAACAGAATTTGAAAAAAAAAAACAATAACAATCGAGATGGGGCTGCTGACAGACGACAGAAGCCCTATCTAGAAAGGAACAAAAAACAGTCTGATTCCCGGATCGGAACATATTGATGAGTAGGCGTGTGATGCCCTATTGCAGAATATCTCAGTGATTGAAATCAAAGTAGAAACGATGTGGGATGAAAACCACTCCCAGAAACAACCAAAACAATCTTTGAATAATAGAAATGCTTTTAAAATAGCATGCAAAGATGTAGAAAAAAAAAAAAAACACCATAATATCTGAATAGTCAGACGAACTTGTAGCTAAAGTTCACTGACCTGGAATGCAACACCATAGATGATCACCTGATCCAAAAGCCAAGATGGCATATAGTGCCGATGAAGGAAAAAATGCTGCCCTAGGTCGTAGTGGGCTTTGATACCATGACACAAACAATAAAAGTGGGAATAATGGTTCACTGTTCTCACCTGATCTCCTTTATAAACATTGTATTTGGTAACTACAATCCTCTAAACGAGGAATATTACAACTGATCAGATTTGGTCTTATCCTATCCGAGAGTTATATGTATGGTGCTCTAAGGTACAAGTAAGTTAAAGTAGTGCTCCCTCAACATACTATGCCTAACTATGCTTTTTCACAAATAATACCTTTACTTGTCAGAAATTGCACAACATGGATGTTAGGGATTTTGTATATTGTAATTTGATGAATGCATTATCATTTTAATCATCATTTGAATTTTTACACATACATTAATTTTGAATCTTGAAATCTTATTTTTCACATGCATAGTTTTTAAAACTTTTAGAAATCATTGTTCATGCATGTTTTGGATTTAAAACTTGGGTGCATTTATTTTTTGAAAAGAATTTTTAATCAAGCTAGCCAATGGTTTTAAAAAGTTTCAAATTATCTTTGGCATTTTATGTTTCATGATTTTAAAACACTTAAATTGATTTAAATCATGTTTCCAAACTTGATTTATTGGCCTAAAAATCCCCAAAGAAATTCTCTTAAAAATATGCAAAAAATGGGGTTTTTGTCCCTGGGCCCGGGTCGACCCACAGTGTGGTCAGTCGACCGAGCCCATGGACTCGGTCGATCGAACATACTGTCGGTCGACCGAGCAAAGAGCCGTTGGGCTACTTTTTCAAACAGTCAGATTTTTTACCGTTGAAGCGGGTTGACCGAACTGTCTATGGGGTCGACCGGGGACACGCCTGAACTCACTTTTTTAGCATAAAAATAAGTTCATTCCTTGAGAAAAAGTGTTGAACATTTTAAAACTCTTAAGCCTTCTTTGAGGTGTTTGGAGACAAGGAAAAGGGAATGAACCAAGAGAGACCAAGGGGTCATTAGGAAAGCTAAAGCTTGGTGTTATGAAGTTAAATCTCTAAGTAAGCTTTACTTTTCTTAATCATATATTATATGCTTTGTTTAAATCTTTGGTAAATCATTTTTAGCATGATAACTATGATGTATTGAATTCATTACTTCCATTCTATCTTTGATTTAAGTTGTGATGGATTCTTTGCTTTGATTCAACCAAGTTTGTTTTAAAACTTTATTAATTATGCTTAGCCAAAATCTTTGATTTCTTTTATAACATGATTCATTAACTTGTTTGAATCTTTCTTTGTTGTTTTCAATCTCTTTAGAACTTTAGTTAAACTTTGTTTTGAAAATAACATTGCACATGCATCATATGTTTAGACTTAATTAGTTTCATACAACTTGTGAGCTTTAGATTTTCATATCATTAACAAGTTAATAGTTTTACATGTGATTTGCATTTCTCTTCAATCAAAACTTTATATGTGCATTAAACTTTTAAATGCTTTAAGCATATTTTGATTGAGCTTAGTTTTTAAACTTGATTGAAGTTTTCACACACACACATCATGAGCATTCATCTAGTGTTTGTGTCAGTTGGTTTTACAATTTCATATCCGCATATTTTAGAGGCAATTGTATTGAGCTTAAATTGTATCTCTTCTAGTGTTTGGGTAGACACTACTTTGAGAGTAAATCTTTTACTTGTAAAGGTTATTGCTTAGCCTTAAAAAAGTATTGTGTAAAGGTTATTGTTTAGCCTTACGAAAGTATAGTGTAAAGGTTATTGCTTAGCCTAGAAAAAGCACATTGTTAGAGATTATTGCTTAGCCTTGAAAAGCACATTATTAGAGGTTATTGCTTAGCCTATTGAAAAGCATAGATAGTGGAAATCCGGTGGGGTGTAGGAACACAAGCCGGTAGTGGATGTAGGCATTAAGGCCGAACCACTATAAATCTTTGTGTGATGGTGCTTGCTATGTGGTGATTGTTTTCATTTAGCTTCCGTATTTTGTTTGTTAATCATCATAAGTGACTAGTTGTTTTAAAGAAATTAAAATTGGTCATAATTAGTCACTAACTAGTAGCTCACCCTATTCACCCCCCCCCCCCCCCCCCCTCTCTAGGGTAAGGATCCCGGACTTTCAACTTTCATTAATTGGTATCAGAGCCTCATGCTCTATTTTTAGGATCAAGTGTTTTGAAACTCTTGATTAGATGTAAAACCCTAGAGTCAAAACCCTAGTGGTGTGCTTTCATGAAAATCATTAAAATGGATTCCACTATTTTAGAATGTTTAGATTCTTGTGTAGATTATTCTAGACCCCTCCTTCCCATAATTGGAGATTCACACTTTGAATTTAATGAATCTCAATTTGAATTAAAAGAAGAAGAAAATGATGGAAATGAAGATACCTTCAACAAGCTTATGAGGAATTGTATACATTATCTTTAGAGCTTACTAAGAAGAATAAAAAATTAGAGAAGAATCTAAAAGGCTAAACAAAGATTTAGTTTCTTCAAAAGATGAACTTAGAGAAAAAGACGAAGTAATACATTGTTTAGACTCTAAGTTTATGATCTCTTTGCATAACCTATCTAATATTAAAGATGAACTAAATAAATTAAAGATAGGAAGTGATGAACTTAATAAGGAAAATTTAAATCTAAGAGATACATTAAAAAGGCAAGATGAAAATATTATCTATTTAGAATCCAAATTGACAATTTCCAAGGAAAACTTGTCTAATGCTCAAAGTAATTTAAAAACCTTAGAACTTGGATCTAATGTTGTTAATGAACTTAAATTTGAGTTAAAACTTGCCCATGAAGAACTAAACAATTTTAAGGAAATTGAAAATGAATTAACAAAAGTTAAAAATGAAAATTCAACCCTTAAAAACCAAGTCACTCAACTTGAAAGCTACAAACAAAAGTATAAGTACAAATTTACCAATGGTAAAGAGAAATTTGAAAAATTATTCAAATTGGGTAAATCTCAAAGAGATAGGACGGGTCTTGGCATATTTCACATGACCCTATGTTCACCAACACATTTGTGAAAAGTGAGCCCTCATTCTCTAGTACTCATTCTTCCTTGCCCATGACTAAATGTAATTATTGTGGCATTGAAGGGCATTTTAGGTTTGAGTGCAAACTAAAAAGAAGCCATGTGTCTAAACCCATCTATGAACCTAAGAAAGTAAAATCAAACTCTATGATGGATAAGACACTAAAAATCAAGGAAGACTCTAAAAAGATTAAATAAGTTAAACCAATTAAAAAGGAGTCTCATAAGATAGATTCTAAAGAGGTTAAACAAGTTAAACCAAAGATAAAAGAATCTATCAACAAAAAGCTTCTCAACCTACCTCCCTTAAGTCAACACATGAAAGAACTTTTGAAGAAAATTGCCAAGTTAAATTTAAAATTCAAAAGTCAAATAAAGGGAGGAAATAAGAAGAAAAGAAAAGTGAATCAATCCCCTAAGAAACAAACTCACCAACCTCAAAAGTCTAATCACCAATCTAAGCTATATTTAGTCAAATCTAAATCTCATGGTGATAGGTCTAAATTGAGAATTTATCAAGTCAAATATCCTAGAGTTGGTGGGACTTCTAAGATGGACATCAAAGATCAACCCTCTCAAGACCCTAGGTGGATTCCCAAAGTTAAATTCTTAGACAAACCTTAAGGCCTTGAACCTCATTGACCAACCTATCCTTTATAGTTAAATCTTTTTGTTGGTCATGATTCATTTGCATTTTGATCTTTAATAGTTACATTTTTTTAAATGCAATGTTTATTTGTGATCAATTGATTTTGTTTTCATGTACTTCTCTAGTTACATATCATGGTTTTCAAAATCATTTGATTATAATTACTTCATGATAGATTTGCATCTTGCTCACTTTTAGTTATATCTCTTGTAATGCATTTCTATATATGATCAATTGATTATGATTTCAAAAGCTTTTATAGCTAGATCTTTCATAATTGATTGATGTTGCAAATCATTTGTTTGAATGTCTTAGTAAGATTTGTTTTGAAAAACAAATGATTTGAAACAATTTGGTTTTTCCATGGATTTCTAAGTTATACTCTCATATGGAAAATTTATTGTTTTGAATAGTTCAACTTGTATACTTTCCAAATAAGTTTTAAAATGCAAGTTGAAAAATAATTGTGTCTCATTGATGAGATGATTATCAAAATTGATTTTCATTGTATGCTTACTAAGTTAGTTTCTTTAAATGAAAATCCAATTCTTTGTTATACTTGATTTCAATTGGTTAGAACATAATAGTTATATTTTTTAATTGAATGTGTTTTGGATAAATACATTTTCCAATTGATATCAAGTTTGAACTTGTTTTAAATCAATTTGTATGAGCACTTGTAGTTATATTCTTTAAAATACAAATTGAAAATTGACTAAGTGTTATCTTCAAAATCATTTTTCCTATGATCATTGTTGGATTTTGTTTATTAAAATGATTTGAAGAATTGTATGAATGGAAATGCTTTAAAACATCATTAGTCATAATCATCAAAGCATGTTCCATGTTCTCATTTCCTTATGCATATGGTTACATTACCTTATATGGAAATGAATGTTGCTATAAGCAATTTGCTTCTTTGCTCTTCTAGTTGCATTCTTTTTATAAGCAAATTGAATTGTATGTTTTGTAGATCATGAAATAGTTTTGCATTCTTTACATAGTCTTGTGCATCTTTTCAATGCATAGTGTAAGACCCCGACCCCCAATTTCTCTGTTTAGTATTGTTTTAATCGTGGTTTAACTTTTTAAGTGAGATTTGAGTTGGTTTGACTTTGTCTTTGAGTTTGACTAGATTTTTCATAGCCTTGGATATTTTGAAGACCGTTGACTTTAGTTTGACCCGGTCTTTGTAAAATGTATTTTTGTGAGAAATTATTCTTATTTTGGAAAAATTACAAATCTTGCTCCTTTTGACTCATTTTATTGAGTTGAACAACTTTCATGTTTTGACCATTATGATTTGATGATCAGAAAATACGTTTTTCGAGAAAAAGGGCAAAACTGACTTTTTACACTAAATCTGTCCATGAATTTCGAAAATTTCAGAAATTGGGGAAAATATACTCTTTGGAAAGTAGAAATTTCGTTGATCGATTTTGTCTTCTTCGTCGATCTCATTCGGGACCCACAAATGTTAGTTTCAGCCTTGTGAAGATTGGAGCCCATGGGGCCCAGCCCACTTAACCTTATAAAACCACCAATGGGTTTCTCTTCTCTCCCATTCTTCATTTTCCTGCAACAAAAGGGGAGTCTAGGGTTCTTCTCCCAGCCCCTTTCTCTCTCCTCATGTAACTCTTCTTCTTGGATGCTAAAGGGATATTTGATCTTCCCATCTTCTTTTCCTCTCTCTTGGCTTTCCAAAGATGCCTTTTTCAAAGATTTCGAGCTAGAGCAAGGCTCTCATCTAAGCTTCTATTCTTCGTTTGGGCTTTTCAAGGGTAGCAATGGCTTTCCAAACTTTAGATCTTTGTTTTCCTCTTCATTTAGAGTGTTTTCATCACTCATGCAAGAGCTTTCCTTGGAGATTTGAGAAAAATGGATTTTTAGGGTTTTCTTTGGAGATTTTGGGGTTTTTGTAGATTGGGAGCTTGAGATCCTAGAGCTTGGTTGAGGAGTATTATTTCTCTCAATTAGACTTGAGGCAAGTAGATTTCACAATTAATATGATGATTCCTCTTATTTGGTTTCATTTCATGGCTTTTCTCATTATGTTCTAATCCTTTATGATTTATGGATTTACTTTGAATGAAGGAAGCAATGTTATGTTGATTTCCACTTATGTTATTGTCTTACAATGTATTGGAAGTTTGCTTTCACTTTGGTCATTTAGAAAATTTACTTTCTTTGTGTTAAAGGTTGGTGTTCAAAGAAAAAGGGAGGAAACTTTGATTTAAAAAGTGTTGTGTTTGGCTAATTAGAGTGATTATGAATGGTGATTTGATGAGTTGAAGGGGTCAAGAAAGGGCTCAATTGATGTTGGAAATTTGTATGAAAGATTGGGAATGAAAAAGGATCAAAAAAGATCTCAAAAGATGGAAAAAAAGGGGAGAAAAAACCCCCCTGCACGGGCTGGACAGAAGCCCAGCTCGCTATAGCGAGCCAGGCTTCTGGAATGGGCTATGTTTGGCCCAATTTCTGGGCTGTTTAAGGCCCTGTTTTGAGGCCTATTTTCAGCCTATTTAAGGCCCTGTTCCAGCTTGTTTTTAGGCCAATTCCCAACCTGTTTTTGGGCCATTTCAAGACCTGATATTGGGCCATTTCAGGGCTTGGTATTGGACTGTTTTAAGACTTGTTTCTTGGGCCATTCAAGGATTAGTTTTGGGCTGTTTTTAAGACCTGATATTGGGCCATTTCAGGGCCTGATATTGGACTATTTTAAGACCTGTTTGGTGGACCATTCAAGGTTAGTTATTGGACTGTTTTAAGGATTGTTTGGGCCATGTTTAAAGGGCTGTTTTGGGTTAAATGAGTAGACTGTTTTGGGCTCGGTTTAAGGCCAGCTATGGGCCTGTTTTAAAGAGATTTGGGATTACTTGTAATACTTGGAAAAATTGTGAAATGGGAATGGGAACAATGAGAGAATGAGCGTATGTGAAATTACCCGGGAATCGTTCGAGTCTCAATGCGCACTTTATCATTTAAATGTTGTGGATTTTCATTGGCATCAAACATATTCTCTTAATAATCAATGTTTAAAGGTTAAATGTGCATTGAGATGGTTCCTTGGTAAGTCATTAAGTCATTCTACACAATTCCATTCCATTTCAAGTTAGAGAATGTATTTGTATTTGTATTTGTATTCTTGGGTAAACTAATTTGAATAGCATCGGCGATTTGTTATAAAATCATGGGGTTTTCCATATTCGAAAGGATTGATCGTATGATTTTATACAAATCGCTTTGATGTGTATTTGGGCGGTTTACCATGGAATTCGTATGTTCTCTCCGATAGGGCCGGTCCTGAAGGGGGGTCCGAAGTGCGCTCGCCCCGGGCCCATTTTTCAAGGGGGCCTAAAAATGAGATTGACAAGATTCACTGGAAAATAAAAATAATATTAAAATTATTAGATGAAAATATGCTCAATTTTAATTTTTCATAATTAGGCCAACTGAAAAAATTTGATGCTCAGTTTACTATTACACAATCCCTTGTCGAACACAATTTTATTTTTTCATAATTAGGCCCACTAAAAAATGTGTAATGTTATATGCAAAATTAACTGATTTTGATTTATCATAATTGGGCCCACTTAAAGTTTTGATGGCCAGTTAGCATTTAGCTTTGTTACAAAAGTCCCTGGCCTACCCTGAATGCAACAATATTATTCTTGATTTGGAACTAAAACAAAAAGTTTATGAAACCTTATAGCCTTAGATTTATTTCTTTTGAGCTTTTGTGGGCCCCATAATCAACATTTAAACCTTTAATCCATTTAATCATCTGAACCTTTTGCAGATTACAAGTATTTATCTTGTAAAAGAACTATTGAATTATTACAACTTACAAGTATTCGTCTTGATTATACATTATGGCCTTTTATTTTGAATGTTTATATACTAAAGTTTGAATTTATATGCTTTGAATGTTAAATTTTTAGTTAATTTTGACATGTTAGATATTGGTTGAAAAATGAATGAGGCCATCACTAAGTTTATATATATATAACACTAAGTTTATATATATATGCCTAATTTTTACTCTTGCCCTGGGCCCTGAAAAATTCAGAACCGGCCCTGCTCTCCGAATCGATTTGGAAGGAGGTTGGAGTGGTTCGCCACATTCGGGATTTCATCGATAAGATTAGTATTTTGAAAATAAAAACCTCGAGGCAAGACGGGGCCAGAGCTTTGTAGTGCGAGCCCATGAGCCAAAGAGGCTATGATTTCAAAATTAAAAACCTCGAGGCGAGATAGGGCCAGAGCCCGGTGGTGTGAGCCCATGAGCCAAAAGGATTAGTATTTTGATTTGTATTGGTTCAAGTTTTAAAAACTAAAGGCACCACTAGGCTTAGGTCACCTTGTCGGGCTGATCACCCGGCTTGGGATCTTTAATTTGTCCGCCAGCTGCAGCTTGGATTCTGCCTGTACCGACCATGGCAACGGTTTTATCTGCCGGTCCCACGCGTAGTGGCTACGGTTCTGATTTTGATCTGCCGGTCCCATTTGTATGGCTACGGTTCTGATTCTATTTCCGGTCCCACGTGTAGTGGCTACGGTTCTGTCTGCTCTTGTTACTTCGGTAATAGGAGAATATAGCTACGTGTGGTTGCCAATGTTTTATCTGTTTATTTCTTCGCTTTATGATTCTTGTTTATTTATACTCTTTTTGCTTTGAATTTGTTAATGTTTATGAAATCGATCATTTATCATATTGTCGCTATTATTCAAGATTTGAGATGTATTTCCAACTATTAAATGTTTACGTAGGCTGTTATCTTTTTAAGATATTTATGCTCAGAGTCTGATCATCTATTTTTCCTTGATATTTACGTTCGGTCTTTCGATCGTTTTATCATGACTTATTGCTATTACCGTTTAGACTCTTTAATCGGTTTCACAATGATTCTATAAGGTTTTATGAATGTCCTTTTGTTTCATATTACTTGTTTATTTACTTGCCAGACCGTCGTGTCTGACCCTGTTTGTTTGGTGCCAGATTCCTCTCTTTCTGTTTTTAGGTGTTTGATCGGAGGAGGCGGTGGAACCGACGGTTTGACGTGAGAGGCTGCCCATTGATATCATCTAGATGTCAAGTTTGGCACCGGAGCTCGTAAAAATCACTTGGGGTAGTATGTCACTTAGTGGTTTATTTGTATGGCTTTGTTAGCCTTTTCATTGGGTTTGTAATTAAGACATTTGTTGATTGTAATTTGAATATGTGGGAAATAAATAGTCTTGTTACTACCAGCTCAGTGTTCTTTGGATTATGATTTGTGCCAGTCTGCTTATGTGATGGCTTTATGATATTGGTTGCGTGCGACACGGAAGATTCCGAGTCGTAACACCATGTTTAGCTTCCGCGAAAATATACTCTGATCGTGATGGAATTTGATTATCCTCATTCACGCGGATCTTGGGAAATATAACAAAAGTTTCAAATTTATTCCAAAATTTCGCATCCCGAGATCGGATCACTGCAGGGCCCGGTTTCGGGGTGTGACACATAGTGATAATGTTTCATGATTCTCATAGTACATATGCTAGAGTGAAGATTTTACATGTTAGATATTGATTTTGATAAATCCTCTCTACGCAAATGTCAATTAGTTATATGTATGGTTGTGCTCTTAAGTTATATTTGTAGATACCATTCTAGAAATCTCAAATCCATCTTTTGTGCTTTCTAGTCATTATTTATGAAATAGATGGTTATGATGTTGATTCATATGTATTTTCATAATGATGTCATCTTTATACATGTTTTAACTTCATAGTAGTGTTCTTGATCATATGAACCTCTTTGAAATCCATTCCTTGTAATTCATAGTTATATCTATTGTTTGATGGATTTCTTAGATGTTGAATTCATATGATTTTGACACTTTGAAAATTGCATACATCACCAAGTTTTATCCTTTCATGCAATTTAGATTGTTCATCACTATGCTCATTAGTTATATTATTAAAAGTGATGAATATTCATTTATGTTGCTTGATGGAATTTTATGTTTATCATATCCTTGCTCTTATTCATATTTTCATATTTAATTGGTTTCAGCTAGTATCATTTTCGATTGTTGTCATCTCCAATTGATATCTTGAGATTGTGATAAACCTTGTGTACATTGGATTGAACTTGATAGTAATATATTTTTGTTCAATGTCCCATTCCATTAGCATCATAATCTTCATGTTTTTCACTTCTCTTGCACTTATAGGTAAATCTCATGACCGCCATGTTTATATAATCATAATCTTACTTGGTTAATGGTTGAGGTAGGCTTCATGTTTGAACTTCATTTCACTCATCTTGCACATGATAGTCATATTTTATGATTGGATGAAATGATTTCAAAATTTTCATAGCATATGATTTTCATAAGTTATATTAATTGATGCTATGTTTAGTAAATTCTAATGGCCTTGCTCTTGGTAATTTGATCATATTGAGCTTTATAGTCAATTAGTATATAATCATTCCCTTAAAGTTAACCCTCAATTGGTAAAACCATCTTCGTTTTGCACCAAATAGTTAAATTCTTGTCAAAAGTTTGACAAAATGAGAGTATGGATTGAGGGGGAGTGTAAACCTTCTAAGGAAGCATTAGCTTTGATCAAATTCGCCCTTGTATTTTCTCTTTACCCTTATAGTTATCGCCCACACATGATACCCTGTTATGTATTTCATTTTGATTTCTTTTATTAACAGGTGCTACTAAAAGGTATTTTCCTTATTTCATGTGTATAGGTACCTTTACAATTTAATGTCAAAGGGGGAGAGAGTGTACAAGTCATCTAAAGGGAGAGAGAATGCACATCTTGTCAAAGGGAGAGAGTGCATGGTCAAAGGGGGAGAGTTGAAAGAAGAGAAAGCTTGGGAGCTAAAGAAGATGCTTGGCCAAAGAGAGTTAGAAGAAAAGAAAGCTTGAAAAATGATCAAGCTCCAAGCATCAAGAAGATTGAAGAAAAAGAACAAGAGCCCAAGTTTAGTGAAGGGAGCATCCAAGAGATTTCAAGACTTGTCCAGCTTAGGAGGAGCTGAAGACTTTGTGTGAAAATTTAGTGTTGAGTAAGTTGCCATCAAATTGCAAAGGGGGAGATCCTTAGGGATTTTGTATATTGCAATTTGATGGATGCATTATCATTTTAATCATCATTTGAATTTTTACACATGCATTGATTTTGAATCTTGAAATCTTGTTTTTCACATGCATAGTTTTTAAAACTTTTAGAAATCATTGTTCATGCATGTTTTGGATTTAAAGCTTGGGTGCATTTATTTTTTGAAAAGAGTTTTTAATCAAGCTAACCAATGGTTTCAAAAAGTTTTCAAATTATCGTTGGCATTTTATGTTTCATGAATTTAAAACACTTATATTGATTTAAATCATGTTTTCAAGCTTAATTTATTGGCCCAAAAATCCCCAAAGAAATTCTCTTTAAAATATGCAAAAAATGGGATTTTTGTCCCTGGGCTCGGGTCGACCCACAGTGTGGTCGACTCGGTCGACCAAACACACTGTCGGTCGACCAAGCAAAGAGCCGTTGGGCTACTTTTTCAAACAGTCAGATTTTTTACCATTGAGGCGGGGTCGACCGAGTTGTCTATGGGGTCGACCGGGGACACGCCTGAACTCACTTTTTGAGTATAAAAGCAAGTTCATTCCTTGAGAAAAAGTGTTGAACATTTTAGAACTCTTAAACCTTCTTTGAGGTGTTTGGAGACAAGGAAAAGGGGGTGAACCAAGAGAGACCAAGGGAACATTAGGAAAGCTAAAGCTTGATATTATGAAGTTAAATCTCTAAGTAAGCTTTACTTTTCTTATTCATATATTATATGCTTTGTTTAAATCTTTGGTAAATGATTTTTAGCATGATAACTATGATGTATTGAATTCATTACTTCCATATCTTTGATTTAAGTTGTGATGGATTCTTTACTTTGATTCAACCAAGTTTGTTTTAAAACTTTATTAATCATGCTTAGCCAAAATCTTTGATTTCTTTTATAGCACGATTCATTAACTTGTTTGAATCTTTCTTTGTTGTTTTCAATCTCTTTAGAACTTTAGTTAAACTTTATTTTTGAAAACAACATTACACATGCATCACATGTTTAGACTTAATTAGTTTCATACAACTTGTGAGCTTTTGATTTTCATATCATTAATAAGTTAATAGTTATACATGTGATTTGCATTTCTCTTCAATCAAAACTTTATATGTGCATTAAACTTTTAAATGCTTTAAGCATATTTTGATTGGGCTTAGTTTTTAAACTTGATTGAAGTTTTCACACACACACATCATGAGCATTCATCTAGTGTTTGTGTGAGTTGGTTTTAAAATTTCATATCCGCCTATTTTAGAGGCAATTGTATTGAGATTGTATCTCTTCTAATGTTTGTGTAGACACTACTTTGAGAGTAAATCTTTTACTTGTAAAGGTTATTGCTTAGCCTTAAAAAAGCATTGTGAAATGTTATTGCTTAGCCTTAGAAAAAGCATAGTGTAAAGGTTATTGCTTAGCCTAGAAAAGCACATTGTTAGAGATTATTGCTTAGCCTATTGAAAAGCATAGATAGTGGAAATCCGGTGGGGTGTAGGAACACAAGCCGGTAGTGGATTAGGGATTGAGGCAGAACCACTATAAATCTTTGTGTGATTGCGCATGCTATGTGGTGATTGTTTTCATTTAGCTTCCGCATTTTGTTTGTTAATCATCACAAGTGACTAGTTGTTTTAAAGAAATTAAAATTGGTCATAATTGGTTACTAACTTGTAGCTCACCCTATTCACCCCCCCTCTAGGGTAAGGATCCCAGACTTTCAATGGCTATCCACACAGGCCACACGTTGCTCACAAACATCAAGACCTATGGAATTTCCCCCAAACAAACGGCTATCAAACCCCGAATTTTCACAAAGCATACCCAAATCCATCCCCTTCAACCTCTCTCAAAGCCACCGACTAAATAGAGAGAAAATCTTCATCTTGACATTTCATCGAATACCTTGTACTCCAAATTCACACCCTCAAAACTCATGAGAATACACTTTAAAAAGGGGCGAGAAATGCGTGCAAACCAAGGCATGATACCCACACACCTGAGGAAGATTACCAAGACCACCTAAGTAAGACACCGGGACACAAAATGTAATTGTTTTCACAACCTTTCCATCACTAGATAGAGGAGCAACGACATAGTTATTTGTAATGGAAGTTGACGATATCGTCAACTAGGGTAGTTTTGTCAAAAAATGCACGAACAACTCTCTTGTCACTTTATTATTTTTCTTCATAAAATCAGTTGAATTAAGATTTAAAATTAATATTTTTGTAAAAATCCCTTTATTCTTTAGAACAAAACTATTATAATGTTACCAAACAAGTTCCACACAATATATATTCTCAACGGAATAACTTGACATGAAGTTACCAAATAGTTTTTGCATGGCACAATCTCAATTTTGGCACATCTAAATATTAGCAAAGCATAAGAAAGAATGCATAAATAATGCCAAACGAGCCTTAGTTTCTCATATCATGCAATATTTTGGGATATTCATGACATCTCTTGAGATTGTTGGATGTGGGCAAAATTGTAAAAAAGAAGGAAAGAAGAGGATTTTACAAAAAAACAAAAAAAAAAGATTAAATGACCCGTGGGCTCAAAAGGTAATTTTAACCTCCATTGCACGAAGATCAGTCATTTTACACGAAATGATGTTTTTTTTTTAGCACTTTTAACTAGCGTCCCTACCGACCTTAGTTTTATAATGTTAAGGGTCGCTAGGGACCCTGCGGTGTATACAAAATGGAAAAATTAATCTCTTCCCCATTTTTCAGCAGCATCGAGAACTCATGGTTACCGAAACCCTAGAATCTGATCTCGATCTCGCTTTCCAATTTCAGTTGCAGGAAGTGATAGCTAGGGATGGCAACAGGTCGGATCGGCCATATCCGCCTCCATATCCGAATCCAATTCTCCATCTCCATATCTGCTCCGATCTTCGAACGGATATCCATTATATCCTCCATCCCCGCCTCCAAACGGAGATCGGATATCCAAACGGAAAATCAGATATCCGAATCATTAAAAAAATATTAAAAAGACAATACAATTCAAAATATAATTTAAGCATTAAAAACATTAAAAAGACAATACAATTCAAAATGTATCCAAAAATAAACATCCAAAATGAAGTCATTCAAGTTTCAACACACTTACATAAGTCATACAAATCCAATTAAATCTAAATTAGTTTTAAATTCAAAATTTCAACCAACAAGCAACAATACATCAATCCTTAAGAAACATCATTTCCAACTTCAAGCCATCTCATCTCTTCTTCCAACCTACATATAAAATTAAACTATCGTCATTACATATAAAAATTCAGAGATCGGATATTCGGATCGGATATCTCCATATCCGCCTCCGATCCGATCTCCGAATTTTTTTCAAAATCCATATCCGAATCCGACCCGATCTCCGGAAAAAATCTCCGAAATCCATATCCAAACGGAGCAGGTATCGGATCGGATCGGATCGGACCGGACGGAATTGCCATCCCTAGTTATAGCCGCCTCTCTCCTCCACCAACAACCACCCTCCTCCTCCTCCTCTATTCTCCTCCACCACCCTTCCCTCCCAGATCCCATCTCCCTCAACCCCGATTCCCAAAGAAAAACCCATGTCAACCTTCTCTCTTCCTTTTGCTTTCATACACTCTACAAATGCATCCAATCTCTTTTTTTTTTTTTAAGGAGCAAGCATTAAAACTGCAAGATTAAAACCAATTCAATGTCTAACAATGAAGGAGCAAAAAATTAACAAGAAAAGTTAAGAGGAAACTGGAAATAAGAAATTAAGGTGATTTGGCTTCACCACATGTGACTATTTACAATGCAGTTCAAAAGGAACTATTATGGATGTAAATCTGAAGACTAAGTCGAATTGTGTGTCAAAAATCTGAAGACAGCTTGAACTCATTCATTTTAGAATCATCTTATGTGCTTCCTCCATTACATAGCTATGATTATTTATGTTTAGTTTTGCATCGTAGGGAGGAGGATGGGTGGTGGAGGAGAAAAGAGGAGGAGCAGGAGGAGGGTGGTTGTTGGTGGAGGAGAGAGGCAGCTATGGCTTCCTGCAACTGGAATTGGAAGGTCTGGCTGCTGAGAAATGGGGAAGAGATCGATTGTTCTAATTTATGTACACCCCAAGGGTCCCTAGGGACCCTTAATGTCATAAAACCAAGGTCGCTAGGGACGCTAGTTGAAAGTGCTAAACTGAAACATGAGGAAACACGCCTATTTTGTTCTACTCTGTGTACACCGCAAGGTCCCTAGCGACCCTTAACGCTATAAAACTAAGGTCACTAGGGACGCTAGTTGAAAGTGATTAAAAAATATACCATTTCACGTAAAATGATTGATTTCGTGCAATGGGGGTTAAAATTACCTTTTGAGCCCATTGGTCATCTAATTTGTTTTTTTTTTTTTTTGTAAAATCCTCAAGAAATAAAGAAAGAAATAATAGTAGAGGGAGGCCCTCTAGTGTCAATATTAAAAAATCATTTCCTCTGCTGTTGTACAAGGGTTTAAAAGTACCTTTAAAATATGACATTATAACTTAAATTTGTAGTCAAAGGTAAAGAAAAACCATATTTTGAAATTTTCAACTAAGATTTTAGTGTTTTTATATAAAAGTTTTAAATTAATTTTACGAAATGTAATTTTCATTGACTAGTAAAAAACTATGTGTAAAATCGCAGAATTTAAGATTAGCGATTAAATATAAAACATCATGATTGTTTTGTTCCTTATTTTGTCTCATAAAATTCTTATTCTTTTGTTTTTGTTTTCCTACTTTAATCAGTTATTCTTTTATATTTTATTATGTTTATAAATCCAAATTTCATCTTAGAATTTCAATTCGACAATTTATATAGCACAATATAAGAGAGAAAAAGAATAATTTTAAATAAAAATAAATGGGAAGATTTCATATAAGTTTTGCCCCATTTTAAAAAAGGATACAAAAAATTTATTTTATTCTAGGGCTTTAAGTTTTTCACCCATCTTTCAATTAAGGACATCCGGTGAAAATAAGCCTATGACGAGTTATCTAACTTTTTAAAAAAAATACCCAAATTGCCCTTATTTAAAAGAAAAACCCCCGGGATCCATTCCTTCTCATCACCCTTTCTTAGGGGTGGACCCACATGTTGTGCCCTGTGGCGTCCACCCCCGTCGGATCCAAGGAAAAGTCCATGTGGTCAATAGCGCCCCACCATAAAGAGTCTAGAATCTTGATGGTCAGTCACAACTATTACACTAGAATCATGTAGCACATGTTTGGAACTCCATCCTAGGGCTAACATAGAGATAATTTGGATCATTCAAGACACATGTCATCCTCTTCAATAATCTATCCTCAAATTTTAGTTCAAAATGAGTGGGTCCCATCGTCTGATTAAGCACATGTCAGGAAACAAGATCTACACAGCAATTAGTATGTCAGTGCCCAATCACCTTTCATCATTTGCTCAATCAGATGGGGGGACCCAATCCTATTGAGCTGAAATTCAAGAATATATCGTTAAAGGGGAAGGAATTCATCTGCGCTGTTCGGTAGGAGTGTACATGGATCGGATTGGTGTGGATTAGGCCAAATCCGTCACCAATCCTTTATCTACGGATTGATGGATTTGAAATCCATCTCCAATTCATGGCTGTTAAAAATCGATCTGATTCGATCTGTGGAGGATCGGATCGAATCGGTTTAATCTATTCAATCCGTTGAATCTAATGTTAAAGAAAGAGATCAAACATCTTGTAAAGAGTTTCAGCATACAAGCTAACGATCCACAAAAAAATAAAAATTACAAATATATTTTTTATCCCGGAAGGTACCCAATTGATCAATACAAAGAGATCTTTTTATCTATACTGCAACCAAAAGAGATCTAATCAACAAATAAAGCCAAACAAGATGTTCAATTCATAAAAATCACACTCTATCTATTGAAACCTTGAACTCTTACATTTTGACCCCTGATATTTTTTCTTCTTTTATATTTAGACCTCTTAGCTTATATTTAGACTCTTAAGTTTTTTTTTTTTTATTTAATGTAGACGGATCAAATCAGATTGAATCTACGGTTTGAGGGTGAAATTCATCACCGATCTGTTGCTAACGGATTATAAGATTTTCAATCCGTCACCACCAATCTGTTTACTTTCGGTTCGGTTAAAAACCGATTGATCGGATTGGATCGATTTTACGGATAGATGATTTTTTTTTTTTTTACACTCCTATCGTACGGAACCCTACATGGGACCCAATCGCCCACGATGGAGTTCCAAATCCAAGCATGCAATCCTTTTGTTTCCCGAGTGGTACAGCCGTACAGTCAGTCTTACTCATCGCCCTCCAGGTCGAACGAAAGTCCTGTGTCTTCACTCTTTCCAAATAAGGAAGGAGAAGAAGGGAACATCAAACAGGTACTCTCTCTCTCTCTGCCTCTCTGCTTTCTTGCATGTTTTCTTATTATAGTTTTGTAGAGTAGCAGTCTGAAAATGGCTTGAAGGGTTTTAGGGTTTGGTATCGAGAGAGTAGCTGTAGATCGAATTTGGGTGAGAGGATGGATATGTTTTGATCCGTTTGTTGGAGTGGTGAATAAAGATGTTTTTGAATTGGAAACATCTCACTAAGAGGAAACACTAAAGTTGTGATGGAATTAGGCTAGTTGTGAAGAACTGACCTACAATGTACTTTGCTGGAAGTTTATTAAAGCTGTGATGCAGCCCTCTCTCTCTCACACACACACACGCAATGGAAGAACTTCCTACTAAGAGCACACTAAGAATTCAATCTCATATACTTGTCCCTTTCTATTTTCCCTGTAAACAAAAAGCAGGTGTGAATCATCCAACATTAAAACCAAATCAAATACACTAGGTTACTAAACAACACTTGCCATGCATTCACCTAATGGGAAAAATTCTCTCTAACAATCTTATTCCAAAACTTTATAGCAAAATATTCTTTACATACATCTATTTCATAACTAAAAGAAGAAAACAACATCATAATTCTCCCATACCCTGACAAAAATTTAGTCATGACTTTCTCAATATAGGGCAGAATCAGAAAAGCTTTTTAGCTTGATGGGAAGCTAATAGAATAACATTATATTAGTATGAAAATCTTGATTAACATCCTTGTGTTGCAGCTGAAGCCCATTTTTGCTATTTGATAAAACCTAAAATGGATTGGAGTATAGGACGATGAAAACATTCTTAGGTCTAACCCTATTGAGATTAGATTGAGTGTTAATTCTATTAGTCTTAGATCTACTTGGATTAGATGATTATTATAATAGTATGATTAATACAAAGTAAGATTTTTCATTCAATTTGATCAATATCATGTGCATAGAAAATTGACTTTATGCTTACCTTACAAAAAAAGAGGACTTTAAGAATGATTGACCTTTTCAATTGACCATCGTTCGCCCCGCTCCCCCTCTCAAATGGAAATCATGGGTTCACCACTGCGGCCTCTTCCACTGTGGCCTCTTCAAAACCCTTTTCCCTTCTCTCCACTTCCTCCATCCTCTCCACTGTGCCCCGACAGCAACAAACAACAACATCCCCTGGCAACCCCATGACAATTTTCTTCCCTTCCTTTGTCCTTTTTCTTCTACTTCTTGTGCCGGCAGTCTGCAGTTGCTCTCTTTTCCTGGGAGTTTGACTGTCAAAATGTAATATCAATATGCTACTGTGTGTCTCTCATGAAGTTGGGATATTACACCAAAGCTCCACAAGACATCTGAGTAACAGGCAATGAAAAAGTGAGTGGAATTTTTCTCATGTTTTCATGGTCATCAAAATCCAGCAGACCGCCCCAAGTCAAATTGGATGATGCAAGAATAATGCGCTTTATACAGATGGTTGGTTATACATAGAGTATGACCTACAAGTTCAGTTTCCATAGCTTTCATTGCCATCCAAGGGTTTAGGAATGGTAGCAGTGCAATGGTTTGTGTGCAGGACTATGCAAAGCTAGCCTAGATGATGATTGTGAGATCCAAAAATGATCAACAGTCACAATTAAAATATAAAATAAAATTCAGATCACACCACTTACATAGAATTTCAGTTAGGGAAAACAGTGATGATTCTAGGCCTTGTCACCATCCCACAGTGCGAACCTCCCAAATCTAAATTGAGAGTCTCAATGGATGATGTCTCTTCCGCTAGCTCAGGGATCAACCAACAACAATCAAATTTGTTTTCCCTTTCGAGGATTTCACAAAGGCTATGCCCAAAAGGGAATTATCAACAAAATAGAGATGGAGTAGTGTTTGATTAAGTCACATTCAAATTCAAGAAACAATCCCGTAGTTGCAATCAATCCAAAAGGACAGCTGGTCTAAGAGAAATGACAAGTTTTTAAATTAAATTTGAAAAAACCCAAAATAAACTCCAGGATAAATGAAGCAAATGGACCTCAGGCCACATGTGTAGGGCCCAAGTAGATTTAAGATTTTTAAATTATGTCATTAGTTTCTAATTTTATTAATTAGGATTAGATTTTCAATATTATTAAGTTTTCTAGTTTAATTAGGTTTCTTAGGCCCTAAGTTGTGTTTTCTTATTTATATAACATTGTAGAGAATAAATTCTAGAGTTGATTAATTGAATCTGGGTTTGCCCATTGAGGTGCGTCTTCGTTAGCGTCTCTGCAGAGACTTGTTGAAGTGTCTTCTTCAGCACCATATTGTGATTAGGCACTTTCCGCAAGCCCTAACCCTAGGGCTTGCATCAGTTTGGTATCAGACCCGAACGATCCTTCAATTTATTGGTGTCCAGTCGAATACGATCCCATCTTCTTTCCTCCAATAACCTAGAATCTCTGAGCCGCAACCATCCCCACTCACATTCCCATCTTCCCAAGCCTAACCTCACCCTCATTGACTCTCACCCAACTTCCAAAACCCAAACCACAAGAGAGAGAGAGAGAGAGAGAGAGAGAGAGAGAGAGAGAGAGAGAGAGAGAGAGATTCAACCCCTCCATCTAATACTAGACCGCTGCCCTCCCACCGGCACCACCATCACCTAACTCTTGAAACCAGAGAAGCAAGGAAAAAAAAAAAACAGAGAGAGAGAGAGAAGCAGAGAAGAAAAAGCATAACAGAAACAAAAAAAGGCATACCTGACACTTTCGTTGGCTCACTCAAGCTCCATATTATCGAGCATCTTTGCCGTCATTGATAGCCATCCCAACCGAAACTGCCAGCACTGCTATCAACCACACCTGGACTCCATTGTTTCCATTGCCCAGCGTCGATCTGCACATGCGATCGTCAGGATTCCACCATCTATTGTCGAGTGCGCCACGAGCAGCCTTGTTCCACCAAATAGCAGCATCACCTTCGTTGGTCGACTCTGCCCTTTCCAGCCGTGTGCAAAGCCCCGAAGCCATCACTACCATCGCCTCTCGTCAACGAAGGAAAATAAGAAAAGGGATTCAAAAAAAAAAAAAAAAACCCTTGTCTCCCTTTCTTGTTCGCACAGAAATTGAGGTAGACCATCTAACCCTTTTTTGGCCTGGTTTCCAGCACAGATCGGTTCCAAGTCAGGTCCATTACAGGTCATCCTGACTTGTTTCCAGTGAGCCAAGCAATTAAGTCTAGCGACACAGCAACCACCACCAGGTTCGGTCGGCGGTTTGACTAGTTCGGACAATCCAAATTTATTTTTGCGACATTGGGCTCATTTGGATTCCGATCTCCAATCAGTCTTCTATGAGCATATTTGTGGAGAGCGGATCTACACATCAGGTCAGTTAAAGCTTGAATTTGCTCAAGGAAAAAAAAGGCCTCCTAAGAAAGTAGAAGTGGAGTCTTCATCTTCATCGATGGAGAAATTTACCGAAGCCGTTTCTCAATTATCAAAACCTAATCAAGTCAAAATTGCAATCAGTCAAATCCAAGCATTGCAAGGATGGAAATCAGACTTGGCAATTTAGAAAATGATTGCCATGGGAGTAATTATCGATGTGTTGGACAAGAGATTGACAAAGGTTCTTACTTGCTAAAATCTCAAATCCAAGACAATTTGGCTCAAAACGATCTCAATGAGAGGCTCTCGCGTATTATCAAGAGGTGTCAAATAATAAAAACTAGCATTAAGGCAGTTGTATCAAAATTTCAAGAAAGGTATGAACTAGAATCCGAAGTTGATCAAATTCAACATGAAAATGAAGAAGATCAACATGCTGAAGATGTAAAGGAAGAGGAAAGCAAAGTGGACATTGAAGATATGGATCTAACAACTGGTTTAGTGCTTTCACAAGAAGATCTATCCGTTGGCAACCCTATTGAATTTATCTTTGGGGATCAACAATGGAAACTGGGAGATGAATAATGGCTAATCAAAGATTATGATTTGATGGAATAGATTCCACACATGGAGTGTCGAACCCATGGAGTGCCTAAGGGTTCGATCTCGCATCCACATAACATTCGGCTATCAAACGAGGTTATACACAGTAAGCTGCAGATAAATAAACGAATCGGAAGTTCATCAGATTGATCTTTGACCTAGGTGGACATTTACCGAACTCGAGGTCGAGTTCTTTCCAAGCCAGGGAGAATGATGTAGATGGACCTCAGGCCACATGTGTAGGGCACAAGTAGATTTAGGATTTTTAAATTATATGTCATTAGTTTCTAATTTTATTGTAATTAGGATTTGATTTCCACTATTATTTAGTTTTCTGGTTTAATTAGGTTTCTTAGGCCCTAAGTTATGCTTTTTTATTTTTATAGCATTGTAGAGAATAAATTCTCAGAGTTAATTAATTGAATTTGGGCTTTCCCATTGAGGTGCGTCCTCGTTATCGTCTCTGCAGAGACTTGTTGAAGTGACTTCGGACACGTGCTTCGGCACCTTATTGTGCTTAGGCACTTTCTGCAAGCCCTAATCCTAGGGCTTGCATCAGTAATTGCGAAGGAAGCCCAACAGAAGAAATTCTCAATCTCTCTCTCGACTCAACTACACCCGCCTTGAACAATCGCTCTTTTCCTCATTTGTTGACCCAACCTCCCATGTACATTCCCCCCTCCCCCCCCGGCCAGTTACTCTTTTCAAAATGACTAGATTCTTTTTGCTTTAGAAAGCATAAAACTTAAAGGCCCATTTGAAACCATAAAAAAAATAAAAAAAATAAAAAAAAAAAAAGCTCTTATGTTATGATTCAGAGTTTATATATCCATTAGTGTTTGGCAATCTTCCAATTGTGTTTTTCATTTTGAAGGAATTATAGCTTTGGCCTCTGGAATGGACAAGTGCCATGTTTTTTAAAGAAGCATTTTAGCTAAAGGGGAGGAATGAAGCTTCAAGAATTATAGGTATTTTAGGGAAACAATAAACCTTAAATATTTTGTACTGTCGCAAATGCTCTTAAACACATTTTTTTTAACCCAAAACCCTTCCTTGTTTTCTCTCAGTCTCCCTCTCTCACAATGTCACCATTCAAAGCTCCAGCTCTCTCTCTCTCTCTCTCTCTCTCTCTCTCTCTCTCTCTCTCTCTCTCTCTCTCTCTAGTTCAATGCTCTTTATCCCTTTCCTGCCCTAGATTTTGTTCTCCTCACCCTATATTATAAGTTGCAGAGAATCATTGATTCCCGAACTTATTCATAAGTCCATGTTTGTTTGGAAAATCTCCATTGAGAATTGTAGATTAGGGTTTTATGCACAAATCGTTGTAGGTTTTCTAATGCCTTTTTTTCCATATCCATTTTATCATTGTCATCGTTGTTGTTTCTGTTGTCTTACAATTTTCTCAAGTTTGGTGGGATTAGTCTTTCTGAAGTGCGGTTTTCTCATGGGTTTCTTAATCAATCTATGGTTTTGCTTTGGTTTAATTAAGTACGTTTTTCTCTTGAAGGCTACATTTGTGAAGTATCTGATGGCTTGGATGCTTTTTGATTTCGAGTCAATGAAAATGTTAGCAACTCATTTCAGTTAAATGATGTTGTGGTCTTGATAGGAAAGAGCTATTCTTAAGAACTTCAAGAGTTTCATGCCGAAAATAGGGTTTTTTTTTTAATTGAGTTTATGAATTCAACAGGGATTAGGACTTGGACTGGGTAGGGTTTTGAGGTTGGATTTTGAGTTGATTTAGACCATTGGATAAGCCATTAGAATGGGTAGGATTATGTGGTTGGGTTTGAAATTTGGAAACTTTGAGAACAATCATTCTTGTGTTTTGTATGAGATTGGGACTATATGGAAACTGATTTAGACCATTGGTTACGCCATTGGATGGGTGGGATTTTGTTATAATTCTACCATTCAAGTCTATTACATTGAAGACTAATTTAGACAGTTTCATGATATTTACTTGGACCAACCTATCCTATCTTATGAACCATATGATATCTATGGTTTTAGTTTACCTTTCATTGTTTCATAATGTTTTGTGGTTTCAAAATTGGTTGATGAAGAATTTTGAGAATGTTGGAGAAAGTCAATAATGGTTATTGTATGAACATATTATGAGATGGAGATGAGGCAAGCATTTTTTTAGCTAGAATTGAATTTTTTGAAAATGGCGGAGAAATGCCCCACTAATAAGCTCTCATTTTTATGTTTAACAAATACTCTAATGTGACATAAGAGCTTTTCTTTTATAATTTTGTAAACAAACTAATCGAAAATTAGAACTTAAAAAATTAGAGCTTTTGTTTTAGACCTAATCTACTTAGCTCTAATAAAATTAGACTAGATTTTCCAAATGGTCCCTACCTCTCACTATACATACACTTTTCCTTCGCTAGTGTACACTTTACTTTGCTGGGTCACTTGGTATAACTCTGGGGAAATCACAATTTTAGTGCACATCTGTGACACTGGTGCCTTTTCCACGATTATTGTGGCACTTGACCATGCAGAGAAGGAAGGAAAAAAAAAAAAGAACTTTATAACTCGTGAAGCAGAAAAAATTTGAGCTTTATACAAACATGCCCTTAATGTGCCTAGGGGATTCTAACTCACCTCCAAAAATGTGCATGATTCTCTTGCTCAATGCTAGGTATCATTGGGACAAAAAATTGGGTGTATTGAATCTCATTCAATTTTACATGCTATCTTACATTCTTACTACATTTCCTTGTGTTAGGTTAAGAACACCGCCTATTGGATTTCCATTCTTTTGCAAGAAGTCGCGGCATAGAAAATGTTAAAGCATGTCTTCAGTAATGTGCAGAAGGGAGGGTCTTTCGTATCTTACAAATGCAGATGGTTCTCATATGTATTTACAACTGGCATCCGCGACGAACAGGTAACCAGCTCCATCTAGTAGCCTTTTTGTTTGTTTGATGATACTGGCATGATTATTATATATTAGGAGGGACAACATTGGGTTGGTGAAAAAGGCCCATTAGTGATATGGCCTCCCTTAGAAAAGTGATGATACAAAACGTTGCCAGTTTCTGCAAAAGGTTTCCAGTTTTATATAAGCCCCATGAACCCCCACTAGACTGTATTTGCACCCCCAGCATGCAATGTTCAAACAGGATGCTCGGCGCGGACACTCTCCTATTAAATGCTTTCAGATCCAGCACTGCATGCCAAGCCTGACTTCCGTGCGCACATAGTGTAAGTAGCAAAAAGGCCAAAACATCTTATTAAAGCATAAAGTACATGGGTTTCTAATAAAAACTTTTATGTTTCTTTTTTACTGATGTGGGACTCTATTCCTACACTAAAAGCAAATACAACATAGTTCATAAAGCAAAGAACAAAGAAAAGGACAAAAACTGCTTTTTGGGAAAAAAAAAAAAAAAACTCTTTCAGAAATTTTTTTTTTAAGCACCACAAAATCGAACAGTCCAATTGTAAACTGTGATATATTTTTGAACTGATAGAAAGAGCTGAGTCCAAGACTTAGTTCACTCTAACTCCAAAAGGTTTGGAAATTTGTAATGATGGGGAGGTTTAAGCTCGTCACCTTACCAGTACATTCTTATTAAATATTTTGGAACAGGTAGGGGATTGCTGAGAAAATATTGGGCACTCCTTTTGTAAACCTGTGGGCTGTGAGCACTTCTTTTGATCCAAGTATTAAATTAGTAAGAAATGATAGAGATAGTGTATCTCAACTTGATTATGTTAGTGTAATTGGTAATTTAATGTATGCCTTGAATTGTACTCGCCCTAATATACCATGAGTAAATTGAGTAGATATACTAGCAATCCTAGTATAGAACATTGGAATGCTGTAACTAGAGTACTTACATATTTAAAGCATGCTATACTGTATTGATTGCATTATTCTAGCTATCCAACTATAATTGAGTGTTATATTGATGCTGATTGGAATTTACATTTAGATGATTGTAAGTCAACTAGTGGTTATATATTCACCTTCGGAGTTGCTGCTGTATCTTGAAAATCAAAGAACTAACTGTGATTTCCCATTTTATTATGGATTTGAAGTTCTTAAGCTTTGGTAGCTACTGGGATGGAATCTGAATGGATTAGAAATTTATTAGTTGATATTCCTTTGTGGATTAAACCAATTCCTCTTATTATTATACATTGTGATAACACCTCACAATCATTACTGCGTACAATACCACCTATAATGGAAAGTCTAGACAAGTGTGATTACAACATGGCTATGTGAGACAACTATTTAGTGGAGTAGTAGTTGCAATTGATTTTGTGAGATCAAAAGATATTTGGCAGACCCTTTTGACAAAAGGCTTACAAGGAGAAAATAAAAGAAACACACTTATAATGGAAAATCCAGACAAGTGTGAGTGAAGCATGGCTATGTGAGACAACTACTTAGTGGAGGAGTAATTTCAATTGATTTTGTGAGACCAAAGGATAATTTGGCAGATCCTTTGACAAAAGGCCTTGCATGGAGAAAATAATGAAACAACTAAAAGGATGGTCCTAAGCCCATTGATCAATAGCGGGAACCCAAACCTAATGATTTGGCGACCCCGAGAACTTGGTTCAATGGGAAGAACGAGCTATTTAGATGATGTGAACTGTGAAGTACTCACATGAGAGAACGTGTTTCTCTAGACTCGTTCTTGTTGTGTTACTTATGTGAGATTATTTATTAGTACAAGTCCTATAGCATGAGAGGTTGGATTTAAGTCTTTAATATGATCTATATCCTATATGGTGGTGTGCAAGGTGCGGAGCACTCTTGATAGACTCACCTATATGAGTGTGGAAATGCCGGCTGTTCCTATGAGAATTGGGCAAGTTCTCTATAGTACAATCATGAAATCCAAGGTAAAGCACATGTCCGTAAACCGAATAAACTCTGATAATATACTATGATATATTTTTGAACTGATATAAAGAGTTTGAGTTCAGACGTAGTTCACTCCAACTCCTAGGGTTTGGAGATGTCATGTCGGTGAGGAAGCTCGTCACCCCTTACTCGTAAGATGCTTATGAGATATTTTGAAATGGGTGGGGGGATTGTTGGATTTTGTTGTGTTTCAAAATCCCAAAGGCGTTTGTCTTTTTCCGAAAAGTGGTTTGTATATTTTTCTTTGGTGTTTGCCTTTTGTAAAGTGGGTGTGTTTGCTTTTGTTGTGGAATCCCACATTAGTAGTGAAGCAAACCATATGAGGCCTTTGTTAGAAGCCTCATCTACTTTATGCTTTTAGATATTTTGGGTTTTTTTTGTTACTAACCCTATACAGTCGCACGAGTCGGGCTTGAGTTGGGGTGCTGGACATGGAAACGTTTAATCGGGTGAGTGTCCATATCGCACATCCTGTGCTCTCTTTGCGTGCAGGGGTAGGATAGGAGTTAATGGGACCCATATATACTTATATACAATTGGCAACCTTTTGCAGATATTTTATTTAAATTTTTTATTGCAAAATAAAATTGCAGTTTTGCCCTTGAAATGTTTTGGATTTAAACCCATTTATTTTTGCTCTTTTTTGAGATGTTGTGGAAGTATATGTTATTGCCACAGTTATGATTGTGGGTGATGTGGCCCACTCTTGCGGATTGGGAAAAGGGGTCATCTGCTTCCTTGTAAATTACCTTTTCTGTGGCAATAACTTATTTTGGGTGATAAGCCGATAACACTTCCTGGTTACAATATTTTTCTATTTGAGCAACGACTGGAGTCCATAATTTAGACTTGGAGTGCGACCAGTGTGAATCTTCCGAAAAGACTATGTATCTTGGAGGCGGTTCTGCTTAGAACCTTCACGCTGGGTTTCAACCCAAGGGGCGGAACTTATCCTAAAGAGAGTGTCGTCAGATGTGCCTTCTGCCAACTGTTGCAACGCTGCTTCTCTTTTATCTTCAAAATCACGCGACAGCTTAAGGACTTGCACATCGGTCTTCATTTCTTACTTTAATTAATCTATTTGACAGTAGCCCCAAATTCTGTAGCTCTATTTCCAATAGTTTGGTCACTGATTTGGCTTTTTTCGCAATATCTGCTCTTTTCCCCCCTTGATCCACAGGGCCTATGGTTGCCGCCCCCTAATGGGAGTATGGGACAATGCTCAAACTAGTGCAATAGAGGTGATGAAATCAAATGAAATCTGATTTTAATTGAAAAGTGAAGGAAGTGTTGCGAAGTGTCTTAACCAAGATTGCCTTTGCCGTTACAAGTCTCCTCTTTATTAGCAAGGGGAGAAGGACCTTAGAAGTTATTCTATCACAATCAAAAACCCTAAAGAGGGAGAGGTAGAAAATGACCTAATATTAATCCTATTGGTTAGTGAATTTTGAAGTCTTACTGATGTGATGGGAGATTTTTTCTCTATGAGCATCCGCACTGTATAGTCCAGCCCGTATTGATGACCACTTGGACCCAACCTTTATCACTTATTCCCCCTGATTTTGGAACTTATGCCTAATTTTAATGCTCATCGGACAAACCTTTACTCACTGTTGGATTGAATCTAAAAAACATCCATGGTTTAAAAACTATTAAACTTTAAGGCTTTTATAGAGAGCTAGGATATTCTAATGGGTCTTATTTTTTGCATAACTGGTATCTGTAAAGGCCTTTCCATCTATTCTACCCCCTATGAAAGCATCCAAGTGGACCCCATGAGGTGGACTGCATAAGCACATTATGTGGTTTTTTTGTAGGCAAAAATCTTCCCTTCAACCAATATGGCTGATTAGTTAAACAACATTTATGCGATAAGGGCTGATACCAGTGCCACCTCAATTTAGCATTTCTGTAATGGATGATACATGGTTCCAGTTGACTGATGTTTTGAACCATGCTCTCAAAACCAGTTCAAGTACCTATTATAAAATAACAGAAAGTATTTCATGTACCATTAAACCACCATGACAATCAATATCTTTTTGCCATGTATTGGAAAATGATGGTAGTGTTTGTATCAAAATTTTGCTCTGCATCACTGATGTGGAGTGAGCTTGTACCGTCTTCCCAGGTTCTTTCGCCACCAAGGAGCTTCTTTGGTGTTGAGGATTTTCTAGATGATGACAACAGCCGCCCTTATACCTATAAGAAGGAGAAGAAATCAAAAAACCTGCACAAACACATCTCCTTCAAGCAACGAACCATTGCATACATGGAGCCTTTCTCGCTTGATGTGTTCATCTCCAAGCGTTTTGTTTCAGCTTCACTCACCCACAGAGTGACAAGTAAGCAGGTTGCAGTTGCGGGCACCAACTCCAAGGACATCAAAGCAGTCCTCAAGTCCAGATCTGATATAGCTGCATGCTTAGCAATTGGCCAGATCCTAGCTGACAGGGCAAGGGAAGCTGATGTGTACACTGCTTCCTATACACCAAGGGAGCGGGACAAGTTTGAAGGGAAGATCAGAGCAGTCTTTCAATCGCTCATCGATAATGGAATTGATGTAAAGGTTTATCTCGACTGAGCTATCATATGCATGTTCTTGATCTCTTAAAAGTATAATGAATCTTGCTCACTATAGCGAATAAACCCATAAAAAATGACTGAAAAAGTTAAATGCATCTGGTTTGCTAAAAGCCGATCAAATTCATCTCATAGCAGCTTTTCAGAAGCAGTCTCTTTAAAACAGGAAGAATGCAGTCTTTTTAAAACAGGAATACAGACGGGAATGAGATGAGCTTGTTAAAATATTATACCATCTCATTTATCGACATTTAGAGTTCCTACAAGTCGGCACAAAAACACTACAAGTGAAGCTCATGTGGGTGAATGCTTTAGTGATCCAATGGATGGGAATGATGGTCTAATCTTATATGCAGGATCACAGTAGTAGGGAGATTGTAAGGTCAAAGGGATCTGCTTTTCTGACTTGCTACTGTTGCATTGATTTTTATGCCTATTTTGTCAGGGATCATCATCCATGCTACGGTTCATCATGCGCATCTGTGTGGGTCACAAATAATGGGTTCTATTGTACAGATATTGGGGATTCACTCAGGGTAAGATTCAGCCTTTGGACTCTGATCTACTACTGTTTTAGGGTCAATGAGCAGAGGCTGCCAAACCACCAATCTTCTGAGATTCTAAAACTATTTAGAGGCTCATGGATCCCTCTCATTTTGGTTACAATATGGATAGAAGAGAAATATTCAGTTTCGGCATGGGCGACTTATATGCCCATCAAGGAGTTATCTGATGCATTATGCACAGGTTCCTGATTCTTTCTAAAGATGAAAAGTGGCTTATTCAAATGACACCTTTCAGAACAAAAATTGCTTATCATGAAACATATGGAAATAATTTTTGTTAGTCTTTAAGGCCCATTTGGATGAAGAGGAAGGTGGAGAAATGGATTGGTAAAAACTGTCCACAGTTCACACTTGTACTAGGGACTTTTCTCCACTTGTTTATTCTATATATTAATTATTTAGTTTATAAGAACCTTTCTTCTCTGCACCCAAATGGGCCCTTGGTGAAATGAAACCTTTATATTTGTTTGATGTGTGGAATCCTGCCATGGAAACCCCATCGAGTGAGAAACTGGGATCATGTGGAGTTATAAGGTTAGCGTTATCTGCTTGATTGTCTCATATATTCATAGAACTCGAGATACTGCAGTTGATGCAATCTCTCTATATGAATAGACTAAATAGACATGGTTAATGAGAGGGTTGGACAGGGATTGGACTGGAAATACAGGAGGAAGATAGTGAAGCTCAGAGAGACAGGTGTTTTGTTGGGAGGTTTTTAAGGAAGGATTGGAGGAAGTTATCAGGAAAATGGTTAATCAGTTGCTTAGGGAAGAAAATAAAACCCAAGGTTGTGGGAGTAGAAATGGAACTGTCTGTGAAAAGAAGGGGAAAAAGGGTTTTGAACTTTGAATACAATGGGTATAATGACATTGGATCATAAGATGTTTCTTGGAATGCCAGAGATTTGAGGACACTAACCAAGTTCACTGCAATTTGAGGCCTCTTAAAACCTGTTTTAAGAAAGTTTCATTTAAACCAAGTCAAAGCCAGCTGATATTAGAGAAGGTAAGGTCAGGTCTTCTTTTCCGCAAATAAGAATCTCATAGTGTTGGAGCTTCTGGGGGTCATCTTTGCTTGGGAGGGATGTGCTCAAATGAAGTTCCAATTTTAGCAGGAACCTAACCATGTAGGGGGAGGTGGTCTCTTCCATGGCGTGTGTTGGCCAAACCGACTCCCATTATAAGAGAGGTCCTGAGATTTTAGAATGTGGGTGACCAATTTGCTGCTTCCAGATGAAGGGAAAAAAAACATACAATGAATGCATTGATTTGATGGCTAACAGTGTCAATAAGAGCTAATTTTTTTATAAATACATAATCAACAAGCCTTCCATTTGGTTGATGCCCAAGCGGACCCAAAAACCAACCAACATGTTGATGGAAAGTGGATTCATTAACATGGCAGCATATAAGGGCATGAACACACAAGTCTAACAAAAAATATCATAAAAAAAAAAAAAAAAAATTAATGAAGCTCGGAAGACCAGACTTTTTTTTTCTTAATTTAGTTTATACTGAAATTGGAGCAGTAGCATCAGTAGATGATGTGTCACAAGCTTAGTAATCGGAACCTCCCATTCCCCTACGGTCCAGTCCGAAAATGTGGATCAGCGTTTTCGATGCGGATCCATCCTCTGAGTGCGGTTCGAAGATGCTCGGAGCACGGATCAACTGAATATGAAGCAAACCGTGCAAGTTTTAGTTTATGTGCATTTTCTTTTTCTGTAAGTTTGACTTTTATTTTTTAAATGAAGAAACTTCTTCTGACTTATTAATTATTGTCTATTTTATGTAGTCAAATTATAAAGCTATTTTTTTCTCCATTTTTATACTTGAATATATGGATAAGATATATTTTTGCTCATTAGTTAATTGTTGATAAACTCATAAATAATATACTGTATAGGCGCTCTAGAGGCATTTCGGACATATAATTATTTTAAAGTTTAACGTTTCAGCGCTCCCACTCCGTATTCTGGGCACTTAGATCACAAGACATGATAGCAAACAAATGGACCTCTTGCTTAGATAGCTATATCCAGTGGCACCAACGCCATGAAGGCAGACCAATGAAAGTCCTCTGTATCCTGGGTTCAAGGATAATCCTATCATCTGCACCACATCCCATCAATCAGAGACCAGCTGAGAGTTCCAAGTTCTAGTCTTATCATCCTAATATTGTTGGAAATTAGGTGGGCCTCTATGATAGGTTTCAAAACTTTTGACCCACTTGATGCAGGGATCAACTATCCAGAAGGCTACCAATTCATTCAAGATGCAAACCATCAATCTCACATATCAAGATCAGTAAATTATCTACAAGATAGAAAACCAGCAACAAACATGCAACAAAGATCTATATCATACAAGGAAATAGATTATACCTTTGGAGCTCGGTTGTGCTCTAATGGAGAATTTGTTACTTTCTTTGATGACGAACTCTTTCACGAATCAAATAGGTTTCTCCAAAACTCAATGGTCTTCCACGCTATGACCCGAATCAGAATCCCTTTCTAAAGAATATGGGTGAGATCTTCAATAGAAGACAACTAGGAACTCTAAGGAACTAGAAAAGAGAAAATGAGAGATGAATATGTGCAACTCTTGCACACTTAGGGCTGGGCGTGAATCACCTTATGGAGTAATAATAGTGGACGTCAACACCCCTTGCATCTCTATTTATTGCTTTTGCAATTCCCACTTACTAATTTCTATTAGAGTCTCACTTCAAATTAATTAGTAACTTTCTGTTCTTTCTTAATTAAAATAGAAGTCTGACTTCCATTAGAATTAGTAGCTTACTATTACCACTATTAGAAGTCTCACTTCAAATAGAAATAGTAACTTTCCTTTTAGAGTTCAACTAAAATTAGTATCCATCTGATGGTTGGGCTAGCGTGGGAACCACTAAGGATCCTTAGAAAGCTGGCTCCAACTGGGACTCGCGACACCACATCTCATGTGCAATCCGGGCCCACAGTTAATTGCAAATAACTCCACTATATAAATGTAATTGAACTCCAGTATTAGAAATTACATAGAAGACCCTAAACTTAACCTATACACAAGTAGGCCCCTCCATCAATATCCATGGATTAATTGGACCGGTCTTCCAAATTAGATCCACATCTTATTATCCTTGAGCCTCAATTAATTATAATGATCATAGGTACCTTTCCAACTAACTCTTAATCAGAATGGGTGCGCACTTACCAATGATAAACCCATTAATTGGCACAAGGGGATATTAGAGATAGATTCCATCTTGACCATTGAATGTTCTCATAGCTCTACTACCACAACCCAAATCACCGGGTGTTGACCTACAGTTGGCCTCACTCATTGGTGACTCAAAGCAAATGAATAGATAGAAACTTGAGTTTATTAATGTCTCAGGATTGAGAGCTTACTGCTAGGGAATTATGAGAGCTGGTCCTTCAATACATCCAATGTACTAGCACCATGATCCAGAATCTTCCATTCTGATGATCGAGACAAATCACACTATCTCATAGTGATCAAAGTGTTGTGATCAAAGTGCTGCAACCTTGTTAGTATGAGATGTCCAGTCTCATCACTGGTTGTGAAGATATTTAAGTATAAGATTTGCCACACATATCTCCCGTATGTGGATCTCATCCATACACTACACATGTGTTACATCTAATATACTTGTGGACTCCGGTTCATCTCATGAATCTCATATCATTCGTATTGGTTATGTGCAAGTATATAATAAATCACAATTCATCTCATAAAAAGAAAGCATGAATATACTGATAAATAAAGAAATTAATTAATTTATTATATCATCTACTGGATTGAGTCCATAAAACTAACAAATATAACTAAAGGTAGTACAGCAGGGTCTGTTTAGCCTTACTTTAGAAGAAAAATTTTTCGTTCCTCAAAGGAAAAAGAATAAAAATGATTTTATGGGAAAAGGTCTCTTACATGGCTCATGAGCGAACACAGTTCCAATGGCACAGAGAAAAGGC